>ML255823.1:0-45784 GCA_005239495.1 Nicotiana undulata
TGAACAACTACCCAACCCTCACCCAGGTACACTGCCCCTCTATGCGATCGCGGATGTGGTGATGCGACCGCATAGAGCAATCTGACCACCCCTCCCCTTAAGACTATGCGATCGCAGGGCTTCGTGTGCGATCGCACTGAAGCCCGCACCAGACACTAGAAAACTGAGCCTACACTAGATTTTCTAATTGAAACCATCCCGTTAGCCACCCAAACTCACCCGAGCCCTCGGGGCTCAAAGCAAAAAACACACACGACTCCCGAAACATCATAAGAACTTGTTCAAGCTTTTAAATCATAAGAATATCAACAAAAACATCGAATTAAAGCTCTAAATCCATTTAATCAAACTTAAGAACTTTAAGATTCTAGAATTCATTTCAATACACCGAACCGGCCTAAACTGCTCGGAACGACTTCAAACTTTACATATAAGTTATAAATGACACCACGGAACTATTCCCGGTCTCGGAATCTCATTCGGACCTCGGAAACATAAAACCACTTTCCAAGCCACATTTCAAATTCTTTACAACCTCAAAGTCTCCTTTTGTTATCCGAAACTACTCAATTCATGCCCGTTTCACACCAAGTTCCACAGATAGGACAAATAATATATAATAAACCTGTTCCAGGATCTGGAACCACAATACGGAACCGGTAACGAGGTCTTCACATAATTTTTCACTTTCGCATTCCTTCATTATTTTCAGAAAATAAATTCTTTTAAAAATTTATTTCTCGGGCTTGGGACATCGGAATTTGATTCCGGGCATATGCCCAAGTCCCATATTTTCCTACGGACCCTCCGGAACCGTCGAATCATGGGTCCGGGTCCGTTTACCAAAAATATTGACCAAAGTCAACTATATTCATTTATTAATTATCAAAACTCATTTTTTAATCAGTTTTTCACATAATAGCTTTCCGGCTACACGCTTGGGCTGTGCACGCATATCGAGGTGAGACTAACGGAGGCTCTCGGAGCCTCGGAACACAGATATATCTTAAATTATATAAGATGACCTTTTGGGTCATCACACCTGTCCACCTTGATTTTAATTTTCCTGGGAAGAGCCTGAGTCGACTGTTGTAAACAAGCACTTGATCTCCAATTTTAAAACTTTTTTGTCGGATCAAATTGTCATGCCATTTCTTTGTTTTTTCTTTAAAAAGTTTTGCATTTTCATAGGCTTCCAACCTCATTTCTTCCAACTCATTAACCCGAAAAATCTATTTTTACCAGCAGAGGCTAATTCAAAGTTTAATGCTTTTAGTGCCCAAAAAGCTTTGTGTTCTAGTTCAACAAATGACAAGATTTTCAAAAAAACTAATCTATATGGGGATGTTCCAATTGGTGTTTTGAACGCCGTTGGGTATGCCCATAATGCATCATCAAACTTTAAAGACCAATCTTTTCTTGAGATTCCAACCGTTTTTTCAAGAATTCTTTTTAACTCACGGTTGGAAACTTCAACTTGCCCTTGAGTTTGAGCATGATATGTGTGATGACCCAAAAAGTCATCTCCCATTTTATAATTCAAAAGTGTATTATGAGGCCTTAAAACCCTCATTTTACCACAGCTCATTTTGCGTGCGTAGTCCGGGCGTATATCTGGAAAGCTTTTATAAGAAAAACTGAGAAAAATGCTAATTTTGCCTTTAAAATTGAATTTAAGTTGACTTCGATCAACATTTTAGGTAAACGGACTCGTATCCGTGATTTAACGGTCCTGGAGGGTCCGTAGGAAAATATGGGACTTGGGCGTATGCCCGGAATTGAATTCCGAGGTCCCAAGCCCGAGAAGTGAATTTTTGAAAGAAATTGTTTTACTGAAAATAGAAGAGTTTTTGGAAATTTGGCTATATTTGGCTATATTTGAAATTGATGGTATCGGGCCCGTATTTTGGTTCTAGAGCCCGATACAGGTTTAATATGATATTTGAGTTGTGCCTGTAAAATTAGGTAAGAAACGGAGGTCATTTGATGTGATTCAGACCCGTAGTTCTGAAATTTGAAACTTTAAAAGTTTTGAGACTTTTCTTTTGATTTTAATGCTAAATTCATTGTTTAAGATGTTATTTTGGCAATTCGATCGTACGAGTAAGTCCGTAGAATGTGTTTAAGGTTGTGTACATGTTTGGTTTGGAGCCCCGATGTAACGACCCAACCAATCATTTTGAACTCTAGCTCGTCATTCGGCAATTTGAGGTCGTGAGCAGCTTCGTTTCAGGTATTATGACTCGTAGGCGTGGTCGAAATTGAATTTTGGGAAGTTCGGAGTCAATTTGGAAAGAAAATTATCATTTTGGAAGCCTTAAGTTGGAAGATTTGACTAAGATTGGATTTTTGAGTAAATGACCTCACAATCAGGATTTAAAGTTTCCAGCATGTTCGTATGATGATTTTGGACTCGGGCGTATGTTCGGATCAGGTTTTGGATGACCCGGGAGCGTTTCGGCGTATATTGTGGAAGTCAGCATTTTAGAAGAAATTTCATAAGCCTGGGTTGAAGTGCATTTTAGTGATATTGATGTCCATTTGGGATTCCGAGTCTAGGAGTAGCTCCGTATGGTGATTATGGTGTTGGGAGCGCGATCGAAAGTAAATTCGGAGGTTCGTAGGTCATTTTGGAGTCATTTGGCTAAAGTTTGAAATTTGAAGGTTTTAAGAAGTTGGACCGGAAATGGAAATTTTGATATCGGGTCAGATTCCGGTAGTTGGAGTAGGTCTGTTATGTGGAATATGACTTATGTGCAAAATTTGAGGTCAATCAGTCGTGATTTGTTAGGTTTCGGCATCGAATGTAGAAGTTGGAAATTTTAAAGTTCATTAAGCTTGAATTGGAGTGCGATTCATGGTTTCGGCATTGTTTGATGTGATTTGAGGCCTCGATCAGGTCCGTGGGATGTTATGGGACAGGGTCGTTTTATTGGACGGGGTCCCGCGGGCCTCGGGTGTGTTTCCGGGTGGTTTCGGATCATTTTGGGTTGTTTTGAAAAAGCTGATGCTGGTGTCTGGTGTTGTTCTTTGCGTTCACGGGGAACCCCTCGCGTTCGTGAAGAAGTATTTGGCTTCAGAGTCTTTGTTCTTCACGTTCGCAAAGGGTGCCTCGCGTTCGCGAAGAAGAAAATTCTCTGTTGCACAGGTCTGACTTCGGAGGCTCATATCTCACAATCTATAAGGAATTTTGAGATGATATAGAAATGAAAGTTGTATCCCTTTGTGTTTTGTTTCCAGTAAAGTAAAACATTCAGCATTTGGATTTGTGTACAAAAGGTTATGGCTGGTATACTACAGGGTGTCCGGGAAGATGAAGAAGAAATTTGTGTTTCTCATGGCTGACTTTGGAAGCTCATATCTAGAAATCTATAAGGAATTGGGAGATGACAAAACATGAAAGTTGTATATCTTGGATTATAGTTTTCTGAACATTAAACTATTTGTCATTTGAAGTTTTGTGGTAAAAGTTATGACCATTCTACTAGAGGCTGTCTGGGAAGAGTTTGGAATTGCTTTTCGAGATTTTTTGTTCTTCGCGAACGCGAGGGTAGGCCTGCGAACGCGAAGAAGACTTGCCTGACAGTGTATAAGTTTTCATCTCAGTTCCTCCATGGGAGACGACCTAGGGACGATTTTGGAGCTCCATCTTCATCATCTATGTCAAGGTAAGTGATTCCCACCTATTTCAAGTTAAATACTTAAATTATTATATATATATTTTAACATGAAAATTCATGGAAAATTAGTGAAAACTTGGGGTTTTGGTAGAAAACCTAAAAATTAGTATTTTTGGATTTTGACCACGAAATAGGACACGATATTTGGAATAAATTATATATTTGAGTTCGTGAGGTTATGGGTAATGTTTATCTTCGAAAATTTTCGAAATCCGAGCACGGGGGCTCGAGGATGATTTTTATCAAATTTTTTATCGGGGTTAGGAATTGTTTTAAATTGGATTCTAATGGATATTTGAGCATATATTAATGTATTTGCGTAATTATTGGCTAGTTTTGGAGAGTTGTGCATCAATTTGAGTCACCGAAGGGCTTGGAAGCCGGTTATGGAACTTCGTAGCGAGGTAAGTCTCCTTTTCTAACCTTGTAAGGGCTGATTTTCCCCATAGGTGGAATAATCAATCATGTGCTACTATTTGTGAGGGCGACGTATGCACGAGGTGACGAGAGTCCGTGCGTAGCTACTATTATGCTTATGTCCGGGTAGTCTAGGACCCAAAAGCATATTTTATTTGCCATACTTGTAACTTTACTGATAAATTTGAAAATGTTTAAACCTTATCGAACTTGGCAAATGAATTTCTAGAAAAGATTTAAATATTATCTTCATGACTATTAAAAGAGAATTTATCACTTCCTTGGGTAATTGTTTTCCTGATAAAGTCTAAATTTACTGTTTGAATATGTGTATCTTTGAGTACTTGTGTCGTATGTATAATTCGCGCGAGGGGTAACTATATTATTTATATGAGTACCTGCGTCGCATGTATAATTCACGAGCGGGGTAAATCTATTATTTATATTTGACTGCGCCCCATGTACGATTCGCGAGCGGGGTAATAGATGCATCTATGGTTCGAGCCGTTCGACCCTTCGGCAGTGCACATTTTATTATTGTTGGTTCGAGCCGTTCGACCCTCGGCATTTCCTGCGCATGATATTTTCTGGATACCATCTATGATTTGAACTGTTAAATTGCCTTATGTTATAAGTACTAATTGAAATGATGGAAACTGGGATTTATAATTTATGGAAGAAGTTGTCCTTTCCTGTTGTTATTTTTTATTTGATAATAACATCCATGTTTGACGTCGCACTTGATTATATTAATTTGACCTCTAGTAAGAGTCAAAGTCGATCTCTCGTTACTACCTCTTCGAGGTTAGGCGGGATACTTACTGGGTACACGTTGTTTTTTGTACTCATACTACACTTGCTGTGCATTTTGTTGCACAGACACATGTATGTCCAGCGGCCTAGCTCGGCGCAACGACATGGTTAATATGGATACTTAGGTGAGCTGCATCTCCCGAGAGGATCGCAACCAGCAGAGTCTCCTTCAGAGTATTGTGTTGTATTTTTCCTAGTGTCCATTTGTATTCTGGACGGTTATTGTTGTTTAACCAAAGTATTAGATTCTCTGCCAAAGCTATTTTAATAAGAACACAGATTTCTGATAACCAAAAGAATATGCTAGTAATTGCAAAAAGAAAGCAGTAAATATGCGTAAAAAGTAAGTATATTTCAATAGTGGTTCGAACGTGCCTCTACAAGTTATATTCTACTCCCTTATATAGGGAATTTCTTAATATAACGTCTACTCTTTTCAGTGATTGAGCATTAATGACTAATAATGACATTGATGTAACGTTACAATGATTAATCGTAACTCTTGCATGAAGATTATGCAATGTTTCGCTCATTGATTGAAGATCTCTGAATGTGCCCTTTATTCTGCCTTAATTCATTCTGACCGTGTCTCTTCCTTTCCTCAATTAGATTGAGATTCCCGTACCTGATTACTTCGTGGGTATGCTATTTCGTTCCTCTTCGTCTCATGCCTCTTCATGAAGTCTCGTCCAGTTCTCATATTTCCATTGTTCCACATGGACTGCTTAGTCATCATAATTAATACACGTGTGAAACTTATTTTTACCAATACAGATAGTCCCCCCACTTACCATTTATTTATGGATTAAATATTTGGTAAGTGGATACTAGCCCCCGCAAATGGTAGCACATAATTAATTAGTTCACCTATTGAAACAATTCTCCCTCACAAAGTTAGAAAGGAGACTTACCTCGCTCCGAAATCCCATAACCGGCTTCCAAGCCCTTCCGACGACTCCTATTGATGCACAACGTCCCAAAACTAGAGCTGGTTGACGAAAATCCTCCCTTGAAGCTCCCCAAACTCTCCACACCAAATGAGAAAAATGAAGGAAAGGGCCAAATATCCCGTTTTTAAACAATCTGCCCAGGCCCCTTTTTCGCACCTGCGGTCCACATCTCGCACTTGCGCCTCCCGCAGGTGCGCCCAAGAGCCCGCACCTACGGCTTCCTTCTTCTCCAGCCGGATTCGCACCTGCGCCCCATTTTCCGCATCTTTGCCTTTGCAGGTGCGGAAATTGCATCACACCTGCTCTCCCAGCCAAGCCAACCAAACCTCGCACCTACGGCGCCATAGATTCACCTGCAGCCAAAGCCTCGCAGGTGCAGTTACACCAGATGACAACAACCTCAGCTCTTCTCCAACTTCAAAATTTGATCCGTTAACCACCCGAGGCCCCCGGGACCTCGTCCAATTACACCAACATGTTCCAAAACATAATGTGGACTTGCTGGAGGCCTCAAATCATATCAAATAACATCAAAATAACGAATCGCTCCCCAATTCAATCTTTATGAACTTAGAAATTTCAAACTTCTACATCCTACGCCGAAACCTATCAAATCACATCCGATTGACCCCAAATTTTGCACACCAGTCACATTCAACATTACGGACCTGCTCCAACTTTCGGAATTGCATTCTGACCCGATATCAAAATTTCCACTTCCAGTCAGATTTCTCGAAAACCTTCAAATTTCTATATTTAGCCAAATGACCTTTAAATATCCTACGGACATCCGAATTCACTTTCGATCGTGCCCCCATCTCCATTTCTCCATACAGAGCTATTCCCAGACTCGAAATCCCCAACTGACATCAATATCGCTGAAATGCACTTCAACCCAGACTTATGAAATTTCTTCTAAAATGCTAACTTCCTCAATATACGCCGAAATGCACCTGAGTTATCCAAAACCCGATCCGAACATACACCCAAGTCCAAAATAATCATACAAACCTGCTGGAACTTTCAAATCTTGATTCCGAGGTCGTTTACTCAAAACTTCAATCTTAGTCCATTCTTCCAACTTAAGGCTTCCAAAATGAGAATTTCCTTTCCTAATTAACTCTAAACTTCCCGAAACTCAATTCCGACCACACCTACAAGTCATAATACTTGAAATGAAGCTGCTCATGGCCTCAAACCACTAAACGACGCTCTAGAGCTCAAAACAACCGGTCGGGTCATTACATTTTCCTCCCTGGGTATTTGCATAACTTTCCATGACTGGAATTGCCTTGCTAGGTCTCGTGCCTTTTCTAGATATTGTTGCATCCGGACCTCTCTAACGGTATAATTCCCCTGCATCTGGTTTACCACTAGTTGAGAGTCACTTTTGATCACGATCTGCTCAATTGAGAGTTCTCGTGCCAGTTCAAGCCCTGCAATGACAACTTTGTACTCTGTTTCATTATTAGTTATGGGATAACAATTAATGGATTGTCGTATCTTTTTACCCATAGGTGATACTAAAACAATGCCCAACTTGGCTCCTTTGACATTAGAAGAGCCATCAGTAAACAGAGTCCATATTTCTGGATTAGCTCCGTTAAAGATTTGTAATTCTTTTTCCACTTTAGGGATTATGCTAGTATTAAAATCAGCGACGAAATCAACTAAAATTTGAGACTTTATTGCAGTCCTAGGCTGATATATTATATCATGTTCGCTTAATTCTATTGCCCACTTAGCTAATCTCCCTGATAATTCTTGTTTATGCAAAATAATTCTCAGTGGATATGAGGTCACAACAGTAATTGTGTGACATTGAAAGTACGGTCTTAACCTTCTTGCTGCTATGATTAGGGCTTAGGCTAATTTTTCAAGATGAGGATATCTAGTTTCAGCATCTAATAAAGACTTGCTTACATAATAAATTAGAGATTATTTACCTTTGTCTTCTCTTAACAATACTGCACTTACGCCAATTTCTGCAACGACAAGATAGACATACAACCTTTCCCCTTCCTTTTGTTTAGACAGCAGCGGGGGTTTTGATAGATAGGCCTTCAGGTCTTTGAGAGCCTGTATGCATTCTTTAGTCCATTCGAACTGATTCTGCTTTTTTAGAACTGAAAAGAATTTAAAACTCTTCTCCGAAGACCTGGAGATATTCTTCCTAAGGCTGCAATTCTTCCTGTTACTTTGAACTTCTTTTCTGTTCGTAAGTATATCAGGTATTTCATCAATAGCTTTAATTTGAGCACGATTTACTTCTATACCTCTATTGGATACGAGAAACCCCAAAAACTTACCTGACTCCACGCCAAAGGCGCATTTTTCTGGATTTAATTTCATGTTATACCTGCGCAGGATTTCGAAGGTGATTGAAAAATGCTGGAAATGATTTCCGCTTGTGTCGATTTTACCAGCATCTCATCAATGTATACTTCCATTATTTTCCCCATATGTTCCTGTAACATCTTGGTCACTAGCCTTTGATATGTGGCTCCGGCATTTTCAGGCCAAAAGGCATGACTTTGTAACAATAAGTCCCCCTGTTTGTAATGAAGGAAGTTTTTTCCTCATCTGAGGGATCCATTTTTATATGATTATAACCAGAATACGCATCTTGAAAGCTTAACAATTCATGACCTGTAGTGCCATCAATCATTTGATCTATGTGCGATAATGGAAATGAGTCTTTAGGGCATGCTTTATTCATATCTGTGTAATCTACGCATACTCTCCATTTACCATTCTTTTTGGGTACCACTACGGTATTAACTAGCCAATTAGGATATTTTACCTCACGTATTGAACTAATTTTCAAGAGTTTCTGTACCTTTTCATCGATTACTTGGTTCTTGAATGGTCCTTGCTTTCTTTTCTTTTGCTTGACAGGCACGAAGGATGGATCTTCATTTAGTTTATGAGTCATCACTTCTGGAGGTATACCTGTCATATCTGAATGGGAACAAGTGATACAATATGCGTTAGATTTTAAATATTAAATTAACTTACCTCTTCTCGCGAGGCTTAGCCTTGTGCCTATATTAACTTTTTGCTCAGGCTCCTGTTCGAACATGGGGATATCTTCTAGGTCCTCAGTAGTTGTTTTGATATGCTCGTCTTCTTCTGGCTCCTGAATGACATCGGGTCTGGAATCCATGTCCATATGTTTTGATGTTGCCTCTGTGGTGATTTGGTTCACCTTCTCATGGCTATCTTCTTCCGTACTTGTTTTGGGTGATTTCCTCGTCTTTTGATTCCTCCGGTCTCTTCTTTGTTAAAGTGTACTACTGAATTTATATTCCTTGAGGTCTGCTGATCGCCTCAAATCTGTTGAATTCCCCATTTGGAAGGGAATTTAATTACCTGATGTAAAGTAGATGGTATTGCTTCCATATCATGAATCCATGGTCTCCCCATGATTACGTTGTAAGCCATATCGGTATCTATGAATTGGAATTTCATATTCTTGATTACTCCTTCCGCATACGTACGAAGCTTGATTTCTTCTTTTGTTATGACCGTAGAGTTGTCAAACCCAGATAAGGCCCGTGCTTTTGGGATTACTCGATCCTCCATTAGCATTTCTTCCACAACTCTCAACAAAATGATGTTGACTGAGCTACCTGGATCAATCAACACTCTTTTGACTTTAGTGTCATGTATAAGTAGGGATATTACCAGTGCGTCGTTATGAGGAAGCAGCAGTCCGTTGACATCTGCATCGTTGAATGATATATTGTCTGCTTCCATGGCTTCACGAATCCGCTTACCATGTGTAATTGTGAATTTTGTTGTTCTTTTGCAAACTACTCCGTTCACCTCTTCTCCTCCATGTATCACATTCACTGTTCTCTTTGGAGATGGTGGCTTTGGGGGCTCTTGCATGTTCTTCATATAAGCATGTTTACCTTTTTCACTAAACAATTCTGTTAGATAGCCCTGTCTTAATAATTATTCTACTTCACCTTGCAATAACCCGCAATCTGATGTTGTGTCCATGATCGTTATGGAATTCGCACCAGAAGTCTGGATTCCTTCTATTTGGATTCGATCTCATTTCTTTGGGCCATCAAACTTTATCGCCCATGTTTCTTAGTACTGTAATTAATTCAGAAGTACTTACATTGAAGTTGTAGTCTCCAATTCCTGCATTACCTCTATCCCGATCCTTTCTGGATCTTGATGAGGAAGAGCTCGTATCTATATTTGATGGTCTATATTATGATTGTGTGTTTTCAAACTTGGAACGATTTCTTATCCCGAAGGTCCCATTTATGGATCATACCTGTTTTTACCTGTTCTCCTTTCTGGTTCGGAGCGTCTAGAACTGGTTGATCATCAACTTTTGATTGAGCAATGGTGTCTTCTTCTATTCGTAACTTCGTGTTGTACGTGATATAGACATCGTTCCATGTCGTGGCTGGGAATTCTCTCAAGATTTCCTTGAGTCTTCTCGTGGCTTCTATCATTTAAATTGCTTGCAAATGCCATTGCTGCCAAATTGTCAGGTACCCCTTGTAACAACATTCTTTCTCGTTGAAACCTGTCTACAAACTCACGGAGCAACTCCGTGTCTCTTCTTATTTATTTTGAATATGTATTCCATTCTTTTTTCGACTTTTTTTGCACCAAAATGTGCTTTTATAAAGAATCTGCAAGCTCAGCAAAAGAGTCAATAGAATATTCGGGTAGAAGAGAGTACCATGTTAATGCTCCTTTGGTGAGTGTTTCTCTAAACTTTTTGACCAGTACTGATTCAATTTCTTGCTTAGTTATATCGTTGTCTTTTACTCCTGTAGTAAAAGCAGTTACATGATCACGTGGATCGTTAGTCCCATTGTACTTGGGAATTTCAGGCATTTTGAATTTCTTGGTAATAGGCAAGGGTGCATCACTTAATTTCCAAGGTTGTTGAGAATATCTATCAACATCAATGCCCTTGATGACAGGTGGTACTCCAGGAATTTGCTCTATTCGATCGTTATGTTCCTTTACCTATTTCTGCAAGGTTAGTAATAAAGATTGTAATTCTGAATTATCGTACATACCTGGTCTTGCTTCGAGGGACTCATTCAGAGTGCCTTTACTTCCCGAGTTTGCTAATATGGATTGTGAATTTTCTACATTTGCGGTGTTGTTAGGAGGAGGTGTAGGTGATGCAGCTGGTAGTCCCCTCATGAAAGCTTGTAAGGCTTGAGTCACATATTCATCAACCATCTGTTTTACAGAGTCTTGTTCTCCTGTTTGTTCGTTTCCATTGTGACTATTGTTTTGAGCCGTAGATCTCTATGAGGATTGTTCCTTTGAGCCTCATGGGGATCTTAAAGGTGATGGAATTGGAGTTCCAATTCTCTGTTGGTTGTTATCGTTGGCGTTTGACATAATTCACAAAATGTTGTTTGAGGAAAAACATAGATTATCAGATTCCAGGTAACGGAACCAACTTGTTTAACCAAATAATTAGATTCTCTGCCAAAGCTATTTTAAGAAGAACACGGGTTTTTGATAACCAAAAGAATATGCTAGTAATTTTAAATAGAAAGCAGTAAAGATGCGTAAAAAGTAAATATATTTAAGTGGTGGTTCGAACGTGTCTCTACAAGTTATATTTTACTCCCTTATATAGGGAATTTCTTAATATAACGTCTACTCTTTTTAGTGATTGAGAATTAATGACTAATAATGACATTAATATAACGTTACAATGATTAATTGTAACTGTTGCGTGAATATTATGTAACGTTGGCTCATTGATTGAAGATGTCCGAATCTGCCCTTTATTCTGCCTTAATTCATTATGAATGTGTCTCTTCATTTCCTCAATTAGATTGAGATTCCCGTACCTGATTACTTCGTGGGTATGCTATTCCGTTCCTCTTCGTCTCGTGCCTCTTCATAAAACTTCATCCAGTTGTCATATTTCCATTGTTCCACATGGACTGCTTAGTCATCATAATTAATACACGTGTGAAGCTTATTTTTACCAATACAATTGTATTTCATTTGCTTCCTAGAATTTGCTCATGCACTTGTGACACCGGGTTCTGGGATGACTAGGGAATTTATTCATTATTTAAATGTGTTAAATACATTATTGTTTACTTAGTGCAAGTTCGTTAATTATCATTTAATGTAGCTAAAAGGAATGAGTTCAATGTAATAAAATAAAGAATTAGTTAACTCCTTTGTGTTGGCTTGCCCGACAGCGGAGTCCGGCGCCATCACGACCTTTATTGGATTTCGGTCGTGACAACATGTTATCAGAGCACTAGGTTCCCTTAGGTCTCACGAGTCATGATCAAGTCTAGTAGAGTCTTGCGGATCGGTACGGAGACGTCTGTACTTATCTTCGAGAGGCTACAACGTTGTTAGAAGTACTTCCCTTCTTGATTCCTCTTCGTGCGGTTTGATTCCTTTGAGGCTTATACCTATGTTTCTTTCCTAATCAATCTTACGTGACACAAAGTACTTGCTATAAATCGAGAATTTGAGGAATCCTAATGGTACTACAGATATGGTGCGTGATGTTTCTGCATGCACAAATGGTTGGGGTTATTGTCGTTGCTTTGCAGAAGGATATTATGTTGTTTCAACTCGGTAGTTTCACTTATGAGAGCTTTGAGGTTATGTTCAGATTGCTATCACTCTCATGATTGGTTATTGCACAGTATTGATGGGATGGTAGGATGCTTGTCCATATGACAGGGCAGTGAATGACTTGAAAGGAGGTCAGCTCACGGCGTGATTCGGAGATCCAGTATTTTTATTTTCGGCGGAGGAAAGACAATTGGACTATAAATGTTCAGGTTTGAATTGGTAGAGTAATGAGATTTGGTGTTTTCAAGTGTGGTGGAATTTTCATCTGCGACGTGGCGTCGTCGTCGTCCTCGATTAAATGGGTTAAGTTCGTCGATGTTATGACCTTTTGCAATTCGCCTTGGGGAAGGATATGGTGAGATAGTATTGAAGGAGCGGTTTTCAGAGATCACGGTGTGCGGTGGTTCAGGATTGAATATGTATTTCTAATGTTGATGGCTCGAGAAGGGGGATCTTCGAAAAGGGTTGAGGTTGGTAGTGATCTATCGGTTCAAGTGTTGTAGACATGGGTATTGGTTTGAGGCTGCAGCTTGGCAGAAAAGGATTAGGAAGGACATGTGAGAAGTGTCAGGCAATGGTTAAATTTCTAGAAGGCCAGGTGTAAGAAGAAAAAAATGAGTAACTGCTTAAAGGAGCGAGTTGGACCAAAGTGGGGGAGTGGCAGCATAACACATGAGTTCTGTGGTAAGATAACTGCACATCTTGAGGAGAAAGTTAGAGCAATTTGAGTATTTTAGTGGACGGAGATTGGGTCCACGAGTTTAATTTGAAATATTAGCTATTATACGGCGGGAGATTAGATGCAACGAAAAGGGGGTTGTTCGACATGAAGAAGGATGCAATATAGCGATGAATTTGAAGATATTGTCGCACATTTAGTAGATGTCCATAGGGAGTGAAGGGACTGGTGCAGTTGGCGAATGAGAATGAGCTTATGATGGGGTATTCATGTCGTAGTGCGTGTTCCCCGTGTAGTGACATTGGAGGGTGTCGCATGTAATTTCCACAGGTGGGTTATCTCCGTCGAAAGAAATGAGATTATCGCGGATACACACATTAAAAATATTAACCAAATTTGCCCGACGTAGAGGCAATCAAGAAAGCCGCATAAGTGAATATATAACCTACAAAAAAGTGAGCTAATCCAACCAATCTTGCTTGTACAATGGAAAGGGCCACTGGTTTATCTCTCCAGCGAATCAAATGTGCAAAAGGTGTGCGTTCATGATCCCATGCTAAAGTTTCAATCAATTCCTGACATCAAGGTCTCTTTTAATTTCCCCAGACTTTTTTCTCATGAGCATGGTTTTGGGCTAGGTTACCAACCTCAAGAGGAGGATTCCTTTTTATTTTGAGAAATGGTTTCACTACCTCTATCATACATACGACATTACACGAAGCGAGAGTGCATGGTCAACACACACCTAAAGCGCCTACGTTCCGCTTGCAGCCAATACAACCACAACCTAACTTGCACGAATTCAACAACCAAACAGAGGACTGTGTTGGTATACCTGTCATGCTCCTTGGATTATTTACAAGTGGTATTCAAGCTCTTATTTTTGCAACTTTAGCCGCGGCTTATATAGGTGAATCCATGGAGGGCCATCATTGAAATAGTCTTATTTAGCTTAGCCCAANTCTTTTCTTATTCACTTGTGCTGGTGGAGGAGAGGTCGGCGCCTGTGTTATGGCTCTGGGAGGGTGGGTCTTCCCTTTCTCAATTATGAAGTCTCGCTAATAAGTACTGCATCTTCAGAATTGTAACCCTCCCACGGCATATAAGCTACTAATACGTTTTTCCCCAAAGCAAGTTCGCCACCAACCATAGCAGCACCATCCGCTAAAATTTGTCCCTTTTTAATGCATTTACCCGCATGAACCTTAATACCTAAGGAAAGAGATAGAAATGGATTACTTGCTTCTCCAAAGGCCCCACGCGGTTAAGAAGCTGAAAGAGAAGCTACTGGGACTGGGCATGGGCATCCTCACTGACGCTATTTGGTTATTCGGGATTAGAATTCCCACTAGAGAAGACGTGAATTGAGTTATGATTGATGAAAGTCTGCTATGTATTAAGTATTAAAAAGAGTCTCAATTGACTGGCATCGCCCTTCACTCAAAAATTCCTCAAAGAAAGCAAGTAGCAAGTTAGTCTGTGCATAACATACTACCTCAATTATTCTCCTTTCCTTTTACGACCGGTCGAAGGGGAATAGAAAATGTTAGTCAAGGAGCTTAAAACTAATATCTTGGGGAAAGGCCTCTACTCTACGAACCAAGTCTTTCTGACGAGGCACCAACTTTCTTTTTTGATCCCTGAGTAGCATTTCCTTTCACTGAGGAATGGGCAGATCTGTGATAGAAGTCGAATACAATTAAGTAACTAGGGGCAAGATACAAACTTTAGAGCGTCAAGTCATACACAAATCGGAGTGACTTCACTGCTTCTACGATCACCCTAGTTTGCACTTTTTTGTAAAAGTTTGTTGGTTCGGCAAGTTATTAAGTGGCAGCTCTTTCTACGGATTCGTCTGCCCTTTTCTAATTGAAGGAAGAAAGCTATTGAGCCAATCATTCAATAAAGAAAATAAGTAAAGAAAAAGAAAGGTGAACAAGAAGGGAATAAGCTCTCAAGCCTCAGAGAAATGATCAAAAGAGCTGTATTTGCTAGAGAATTGGGCGTTCCTACTAACGGGGGGATTATGTGAGAAAGTTTGCGTTCGTATGGTTGGGAAAGTTTCTGCGAGGAATTCTATTGACTATTCGGTAAGAGGCTGAATATAAGAATGATGATAGAGATTCAGAGTGTTCATGAAATGCTAACAGACGAATTTAGAGGAATTTGATGGGTTGGTTGTGCAAGATCATGTCAGTAATGAAGAAAGAATTTTGGTGGGTTCCATAGTTGTGCAAGGAGTAGCTTCAGGCTAAGTGGGAGAGTCCCACCACCTGCAATTGGGTTGCGTGATTATCTTCTCATGGGTTTTCGGGTTATCGGCATATTAGCAAGCTATTACAGCCAGGGGAAAGGAATAAAATGGTAATTTGAGCAAATGATTTGAGAGATGTGTGGTATAACTGGGCTTATTGGGAGGCCCAGGGTTTTGCTTTGTGTAGATCCGAGTTGCAAGGAAAGTGACTCAGTCGAGTGCTTCGTTGAGAGGGTATTCAGGTGCTAGAAGGGTCTTGTAGTTGATTATACTCGAGACCAAGTCAGAGTGGGTGACTCTTAATAACGGTCCTAGAGAATTCAAAGGTTTAAATTGTGGTGCTTAAGGATTTCAAGCCCGCGACATGGTTAAGAATTGAGCTTTTGCAGCAGATCGTGATAGGAGGCTCAGAGTGTTCTATGTTATCTTCGGCTGGCGATGTAGCATCAGAGGGTATGAGATGACCCGTTGGATTTGAGACAACATGGTCTCGTGGTATAAGGTCACTCAAGATGAGTGAGGATTTGGGTTCACAATGTTTTGGATGAAGCTATTGCTATCTCTAAGTCAAGTTAAGGATAAATTAGAAGGAGATAGATTGGTTAGCCATGGTTGGAGTGACACATTTACGACAATGATCAGTTCCTTCAGCGTGATTAAGCTATTCATGTGATTTGTGACGGTGTGTGCGAGGCTTGTCAGGCGCCGTAATATATTTTATTTGGAAGCATTCAAGTATTATGGCATGTCAGGTGTAGGCGGATACCGAAAGGATTATGGTGGTATAGACTATTCCTTGAGGATTTCCCTGTTTTGTGATTATGAGAATTCACTCGTGTGTTGTCATGGTTATCTTGAAGAGAGTTAAGTAAAAGGTTTCTATATGATGAAGTGTTCACCCTAATAGTGGTCCAGGAGGTATAATGGAATTCTTGTGCTATTTCATATTGCGATGTTAGGTGCAATAAGCAAGGAACTGGAAATAAGAATCAAGGTTGCGATTTGGTGATGACAAGGATGTCACGAGCTCGGATGGGCAGGAAAGGGATTTGAATGTTTAGAGTAAGCTGGTGTTGTCTTTAGCGTTACTTGAGGTCAGTGTTTTGTGAAAGAGGCTTTGCATCCAGGTCATGGATTCTCAAATTTGCTTTACTACGTTAGTGTGGCCAGTGGTGGATGTGTAGACTTATTACCTTGTGTGGAAGGTCATGGGAGCGTGACCACGGGAAGATTGTATAAATGTGATATGTAGTCACCTGATTGAATGAAGATTTGAGCCAAGTATGAAGGATGTGGTAATATCACCTATTTGAGAATTTATGTCTCGAGGGCGCTTGGTTCATTTGGTTGCGGACTGTGGAAGTTTGCTCCGATTATGATTGTTGTTCTTGTGTGTTATGGGTTATTAGAGATCCGTGAAAAGGTCTGTGGATGGATATAAATATGATTATGGGATCCATATGAGTCACAAGTGTTCATTATAGTATAGCGCTTCTCATGGAGGGGTTTTAGAACATTAGATGTTGTTCCATCTCCGTCCATTTCGAGTAATATTATGTTGTGCCGTGTGAGTTGTGGAATGACTTGATAATTTCTTACGTGTTGGAATTACGCATAGTAATGATGTTGTATGAGCATGATAGCTCTTGAGATTCATATTATATATATTGCACCTCAATTGTGCTTGAGTTTGGTAGCATATGGCTCTATCAGTCTCCCCAGGATGGTATTATGCACTTAGCGTGCTTGTGACCGATATTCAGTATTTTGTAATAATGAGAAATTTAGCTTGGTGCGTATCTCCTTATGTGAATTTCATGTTTGGATCGGGTGGCACGCCTCCACGGGTATTTTACTTGGATCGGGTTGCACGCCGTAACAGTGTGATGTCGAGTACGATTCTCTATATTCTATTTTGTGTGTTTGTTTCCTGTTTTCTGAGGAAAGTTCATAATAGTTGCGTGAGTTGAGTAGTCCCTTTCTAAGTCCTTTCTTTATGTATCACGTTCGAGTTATGGCCTATTGGTGCATTGTGGCATCATGTGAGACGGTTAGCCAGGTCTGGGGGTGAAATGTTGCCTGAGCGGTTCAGACTGGGTGAGACGAGAGTTTTGGATCAGAGATCAGTGCGATAAGGTTATGTGAAGTATATATGAAAGAACAAATACCATTATTCGGTTCATAATGAGGTGATGATTCTAGTCAATAGGAGAGATTCAATGATTTGTTAAATCTGCAGTTGGTTAGGAATTTCTACACATCTCCTCCGTTGTGGTGGTATCGTAAGCGTTATAGCAGGACCTATATGTATGTCATGAGGTGCATTGGGAGCATCAGATTCATGGAATTTTGGTTATTAAGATCAAGGAATGTAATTATGGTTAGATGAGGAATTATGCGACGTATGATGCTAATTCAGCCAAAGCAAGCCATCATGTTCCAATACTTCGTGGAGTGGTTAATTCGGTGTTCATATGTTGGAAATAGGCATGGCAGAGAATTTCGGATGTTGGAACTGGGTTCCGAGCTTATTGTATGGATAATAAAGGATATCTTCAAATTTGGTCGAGATAATATGCTCAACTGAGTGGTGGTAGCACATGTAGGTGCACGAAGTATCAGTGATTTCAGACAAACTCCGGAGCAGTTCTTGGCATGTTTGACGACGAACGTATGTGTAAGTGGGAGAATGTAACGACCCAACTGGTGATTTTGAACTCTAACTCGTCGTTCGGCAGTTTGAGGCCGTGAGCAGCTTCAATTATGACATGTAGACGTGGTCATAATTGAATTCAGGGAAGTTCGGAGTGAATTTGGAAAGAAAATTGTCAGTTCGGAAGCCTTAAGTTGGAAGAATTGACTAAGATTGGATTTTTGAGTAAACGACCTCAGAATCAGGATTTGAAGGCTCCAACATGTTCGTATGATGATTTCGGACTCGGGCATATGTTCGGATCGGGTTTTGGATGACCCAGGAGCGTTTCGGCACATATTGTGGAAGTCAGCGTTTTAGAAGAAATTTCATAAGTCTGGATTGAAGTGCATTTTAGTAAAATTGATGTCCGTTTAGGATTCCAAGTCTGGGAGTATCTCCGTATGGTGATTCTGGTGTTGGGAGCGCGATCGGAAGTAAATTCGGAGGTCCGTAGGTCAATTTGGAGTCAAAGTTAGAAATTTGAAGGTTTTAAGAAATTGGACCGGAAATGGAAATTTGGATATCGGGGTCAGATTTCGATTCTGGTAGTTGGAGTAGGTCCGTAATGTTGAATATGACTTGTGAGCAAAATTCGAGGTCAATGGGACGTGATTTGATAGGTTTCGACATCGAATGTTGAAGTTTGAAATCTTAAAGTTCATTAAGCTTGAATTGGAGTGCGATTCACGATTTCGGTGTTGTTTGATGTGATTTGAGGCCTCGATCAGGTCTGTGTGATGTTATGGGATTGGGTCGTGTGATTGGACGGGGTCCCGGGGGCCTCGGGTGTGTTTCTATTTGGTTTCGGATCATTTAGGGCTATTTTGAAATGGCTGATACTAGTGTCTGGCGTTGTTCTTCGCGTTCGTGACAAAGGATTTGGCTTCAGGGACTTTAATCGTCGCGTTCGCGAAGAAGAAAATTCTCTGTTGCGCAGGTTTGACTTCAGAGGCTCATATCTCACAATCTATAAGGAATTTTGAGATGATATAAAAATGAAAGTTATAGACCTTTGTGTTTAGTGTCCAGTAAAGTAAACCTTTTAGCATTTGTATTTGTGTACAAAGAGTTATGGCTGGTATACTATAGGGTGTCCGGGAAGAAGAAGAAGACATTTGTCTTGCACATGGCTGACTTTGGAAGCTCATATCTCGAAATCTACAAGGAATTGGGAGATGACAAAAACATGAAAGTAGTCTAGTGTTCAGAACATTAACCCATTTGTCATTTGAACTTTTGTGCTAAAGGTTATGACCATTCTACTAGAGGCTATTTGGAAAGAGTTTGGAATTGCTTTTCGAGATTTTTTGTTCTTCGCAAACGCGAGGGTAGGCCCTTGAACGCGACGAAGACTTGCCTAACAGTGTATAACTTTGCAAAAAAATGGTTTAGGCTTATTTCATCTCATTTTCTCCATGGGAGACGACCTAGGGGCGATTTTGGAGCTCTATCTTCATCATCTATGTCAAAGTAAGTGATTCACACCTATTTCAAGTTAAATACTTGATTATATATATATTAACATGGAAATTCATGGGAAATTAGTGAAAACTTGGGGTTTTGGTAGAAAACCTAGAAATTAGTATTTTTAGATTTTGACCACGAAATAGGACATGGGATTTGGAATAAATTATATATTTGAGTTCGTGAGGTTATGGGTAATGTTTATCTTCGAAATTGTTTGAAATCCGGGTACGCGGGCCCGAGGGTGATTTTTATCGACTTTTCGATCGGGGTTAGGAATTGTTATAAATTGGATTCTAATGGATATTTGAGCATATATTAATGGATTTGCATAATTATTGGCAAGTTTTGGGGCGTTGTGAATCAATTTGAGTCATCGAAGGGCTTGGAAGTCGATTATGGAACTTCGGAGCGAGGTAAGTCTCCTTTCTAACCTTGTAAGGGGAAATTGTCCCCATAGTTGAAATAATCAATCATGTGCTAATATTTGTGGGGGCTACATATGCACGAGGTGACGAGAGTCCGTGCGTAGCTACTATTATGCTTATATTCGGGTAGTCTAGGATCCAAACGCATGTTTTATTTGCCGTACTTGTAACTTTACCGATAAATTTAAAAATGTTTAAACCTTATCATAACTTGGCAAATGGATTTCTAGAAAAGAATAAAATACTATCTTCGTGACCATTAAAAGAGAATTTATCACTTCCTTGGGTAATTGTTTTCCTGATAAAGTCTGGATTTACTGTTTGAATGTGTGTATCTATGAGTACCTGCGTCGCATGTATAATTCGCGAGAGAGGTAACTCTATTATTTATATAGTATCTACGTCGCATGTATAATTCGCGAGCGGGGTAACTCTATTATTTATATTTGACCGCGTCGCATGTAAGATTCGCGAGCGTGGTAATAGATGCATCTATGGTTCGAGCCGTTCGACCCTTCGACAGTGCATATTTTATTATTGTTGGTTCGAGCCGTTCGACCCTCGGCATTTCCTGCGCATGATATTTGCTGGATACCATATGTGATTTGAATTGTTAAATTGCCTTAAGATATAAGTACTAATTGAAATGACGGAAACTGGGATTTATATGGATGAAGTTGTCCTTTCCTATTGTTATTTGTTATTTAATAATAACATCCATGTTTGACATCACACTTGACTATATTAATTTGACCTCTAGTAAGAGTCAAAGTCGACCTCTCATTACTACCTCTTCGAGGTTAGGCGGGATACTTACTGGGTACACGTTGTTTTTCGTACTCATACTACACTTGCTGTGCATTTTGTTTCACAGGCACATGTATGTCCAACGGCCAAGCTCGGCGCAGCAGCATGGTTGATATGGAGACTTAGATAAACTTCACCTCCCGAGATGACTGTAGCCAGTAGAGTCTCCTTCAGAGTATTGTGTTGTATTTTCCCTACTGTCCATTTGTATTTCGGACGGTTATTGTATTTCATTCGTTTCCTAGAATTTGCTCATGCACTTGTGACACCTGGTTCTGGGATGACTAGGGGATTTATTCATTATTTAAATTTGTTGAATACATTATTTTTTACTTAGTGGAAGTTTGTTAATTATCATTTAATGTAGTGAAAAGGAATGAGTTCAATGTAATAAAATAAAGATTTAGTTAACTCCTTTGTGTTGGATTTCCCGACAGCGGAGTCCGGCGCCTTTACGACCTTTATAGGATTTGGGTCGTGACACCCGAAGGGGGTGAGTTTCAGATAGGCGTCAGAGTGTTTTTGGACTTAGAAAATCTGATGTTGTTGTTGTTTTCTGGTATCCAGGCATTTGTTCTATGCGAACGCGTGGTAACCCACGCGAATGCGAAAGGTAAACTAGGAAGGGGCAGGAATTGTTCTTCCAAACGCATAGGCTGGGACGCGAACGCGGAGCATTTGGGGTGTTTCTCTACGCGAACGCGTCAGGCCATACGCGAACACATAGAATATGAGAGTGGAGGGGGGGAGGCTGGTCAGGGACAGGGTAGGCCTACGCAAACGCAGCCCTTATATGCCAACGCGAAGGGCAGGGCAGGCTAAGGCTTCGCGGATGCGTGGCCCTACATGCGAACGTGTAAGACCTCCTAAGGCAGTGCTTCTCGAACGCGATGAATTCTGTCGCCCAACACTTAAAAACAGTAGAAAAATGAGAGTTTAGCCATAACTTCATATTTTCAAAACCAAGAATGCTTAGGGGCATTTTTTGAAGAGGGATTTCACCACAAAATCATAGGTATGTGTTCTTAGACTCATTTTCTTCAATTTCCATTAACACCCATCAGATTTATAGGCCTAAATATTTTTCTTTAAGGGTAGAAATTTTGGATTTTAGGAGAAAAAAGGATTTTCCAAATTTGGGAATTTAGACCTCAATTTGGGTCAATTCCGAAACTAATTACATATTCGGGATCATGGATGAATGGGTGATCGGGTTTTGGTCCGAACCTCGTGTTTTGACCAAGCGGGCTCGGGGTCGATTTTTGACGTTTTGGGAAGAATGATAGAAAACTCATAATTAAGAATTAGGGTTGAATTATTTAGCATTTATTTATATTATTAAGATGATGATGTCTTGATACAATTGAATTGGAGGAGAATTCTAAAGGGAAAGTGGTAATTGAGGCTTGAGTTTGGTCGTAGAATTCTAGGTAAGTGTTTGGCTTAGCCTTAGCTGTAGGGAATAGGTGTAGTGTCCTATTTGCTATGTGTTAGTATCATGATCAACGTATAGGTGAGGTGACGAGTACCTATATGTTCGTGTCAAGTATGCCCGTGAATCAAATATTATGATTTACGCGATTTTTCATTAAACATTACTTGAGTTTAATTTGATAATTATCCATGTTGGTGGTATTTCCTTGGTATTGATCATTGTTGAGTATTGGTTCAAGTTGATAATTTCTACGTGAAGTTAAGCAACTCAGTAGGATTGGTTATAGTTGTTTCCCTTGCCAGGATGATATTAATTCTATTGTTGGCTCCCTTGCCGGGACGTTATGGCTTTATTATTGTTGTTATTATTGTTGATTTCCTTGCTAGATTACTGTTATTGATTTGTTTGGGTGAGGAAGAGTGTAAAGTACGAAGGGTGATGTCGTGTATGATATTGTGAAGGAGTGTAAAGCACGAAGGGTGATGCCGTTCCATGTTATGAAAGTAAAAGTACGAAGGTTGATGTCATGTCGTTTCTATTGATTTATTGTGAGGATGAGAGTAAAATCACAAAGGGTGATTCCATGCCGATTCTATTTATTATTTGTGAGGATGAGAGTAAAAGAAGGAAGGGTGATGCCGTGCACTTGTTTTTGTGTTTCTATTTCTGTTGTTTAAATTGATATCTAATTTGTTGCTTTACTTCGTTGTTCCATTATTCAATATTTCCTCCCCTCAGCATGTTCCCCCTTTCTTTGTATTTAGCTTCTTATTTCTTGTTGTTATTATTGTCTCCATTTATGATTAAACTGCACAAGTTTATTTGGTTGTCATGTCCTAGCCTCGTCACTACATCGCCGGGGTTAGGCACGACACTTACTCAGTACATGGGGTCGGTTGTGCTGATGCTACACTCTACAAATTTCTTGTGTAGACCCCGGTACAGGACCCTTCGGACCTTAGAGTGAGGTAGCTGCCTTCAGTCCAGTGGAGATTCCGAGGTAGTCCTGCAAGCGTCCGCAGGCCTTGGCATCACCTTATGTCCTATTTCTCTCCTGTATTTATGTATTTATGAGACAAATGTATTTACTTTTGTTCAGACCCTTATATGTAGTATTCGTAGACAGTCCGTGAAATTGTGACACCAATTCTGGGAGCAGTTACTATGGATTTTGTAATAGTATTTGATTAAGTCATTATATTTTATTTCTTACGTACTTTTATTCCGTTGATTTTGTATATCACTTGTTATCTGTTAATAATAAAGGAACAAGATGAAATAACCGCTAATGTTGGCTTGCCTAGTGGGCTCAATGTTAGGCGTCATCAGGGTCCCGTTTGTGGGAAATTCGAGTCGTGACAAGTTGGTATTAGAGCACTAGGTTGCTTAGGTCTCACAATTCACGGCAAGCTTAGTAGAGTCTGAGGGATCGGTACGGAGACGTCTGTGCTTATCCCCTAGAGGCTACAAAGTTTAGGAATGACTTCACATCTATTCTTATCTATCGTGCATTTGATTTCTCAAATGCTAATTGAACTTCTACTTTATTCTCTCGCTGATGGCCAGAACACGTGCTTCTTCATCCACTGATCAGCAGCCTGAGTCCCCAGTTGCAGCTCCTACAAGGGGCCGAGGCCGTGCTAGAGGTCGAAGCAGGGGCAGAGCTCAGCCCAAAGTAGCAGCCCCAGTGGCGGAGCCTCAGGTTGAGTTTGCTGATGAGGTTCCTGCCTAGATAGTCCCAGTTGGGCCAGCTCAGGTTCCCGAGGGGTTCATCGCTACCCCAGTACTCCAGGATGCTCTGGTCCGTCTAGTGGGCCTCATGGAGAGTGTCGCCCAGGAAGGTTTACTTCCTGCAGCACCAACCGTCTCTCAAGTTGGGGGAGGAGCCCAGACTCTCACTACTCGCACTCCAGAGCAGATGGCTCCTCAACTTCAGACTCCAGCAGCTCAGACAACTGGGGTAGTTCAGCCGGGTGTTACGGCTCAGACCGGAGATGGAGCAGCTATGTCTGGTGATGCTTTGTGGAGGTTGGAAAAGTTCACCAAGCTCTTCACTACTACTTATAGCGGTGCATCTTCAGAGGATCCCCAGGACTATTGGGATAGATGTCACGAGGTGCTACGGAACATGGGGATAGTGGAGACCAATGAGGTCGACTTTGCTACTTTTCGTCTGTCAGGTCCCGCTAAGACTTGGTGGAGAGATTATTATTTGGCTAGACTAGCCGGGTCATCGCCTTTGACTTGAGCCCAGTTCTTCGAATTGTTTCTAGAGAAGTTTCTTCCTATCACTCAGAGAGAGGATTATCGGAGGCAGTTAGAGGTGGAGGTCAGGCAGTTAGAGGTGGAGGACAGGTCGTTAGAGGTTGAGGTCAGGCAGTTAGAGGTGGAGGCCAGGCCGTTAGAGGTAGAGGTCAGCCAGTAGGAGGTCGTCCCAGG
The DNA here is from genome assembly GCA_005239495.1 of Nicotiana undulata. NCBI lineage: Eukaryota > Viridiplantae > Streptophyta > Magnoliopsida > Solanales > Solanaceae > Nicotiana > Nicotiana undulata. The sequence continues at coordinate 24,668 of ML255823.1, forward strand.
GATGTAATTCAGATTGGTGGGGCCCAACCCCGATGTTATGCTATTCCAGCAGGCCTGAAGATGAGGCCTCCGATGTGGTTATCTAGGTATGGTTTCAGTTTGCAGCAAGGATGCTTCGGTTTTATTTGATTCAGGGTCCACATATTCCTATGTGTCATCTTATTTTGCTCCGTATTTGGTTATGCCTCCTGATTATCTGAGTACTCCTGTATATGTGTCTGGGTGATTCTATTGTGGTAGATTGTGTCTATCGTTCGTTTGTAGTGGTTATTAGTGGTCTTGAGACCAGTGTAGATCTCCTACTCCTTGATATGGTAGATTTTGATGTCATTTTGGGGATGGATTGGTTGTCGCCTTATCATGCCATATTGGACTGTCATGCCAAGACCGTGACCTTAGTATTGTCGAGGTTGCCTCGACTGGAGTGGAGAGGGACTCATGGTCATTCATCCAGCAGGGTTGTCTCTTATATGAAGGCTCGGCGCATGGTCGAGAAAGGGTATTTGCCCTATTTAGCTTATGTTCGAGATTCTACTACTGAGGTTCCTTCCATGGATTCTCTGCCTGTTGTCCGTGAGTTTCCAGAGGTGTTTCCTGCAGACCTGTCAGGTATGCTACCCGATAGGGATATTGAATTTTGCATTGATTTGGCTCGGGCACAACCCATTTCTTCCCGCCATATGGTATGGGCCTGCCAGAGTTGAAAGAGTTGAAAGAACAGTTGCAGGATTTGCTTGATAAAGGATTCATTAGGCCTAGTGTCTCGCCTTGGGGTGCGCGGTGTTGTTTGTTAATAAGAAGGATGGATCGATGAGGATGTGCATAGATTATCGTCAATTGAACAAGGTTACTATAAAGAACAGGTATCCATTGCCGACGATTGATGAGTTGTTTGATCAGCTTCAGGGTGCCAAAGTATTTTCGAAGATTGATTTGAGATCTGGCTACCATCAGTTGAGGATTAGGGCATCAGATGTCCCTAAGACAGCTTTTCGCACTCGGTACGGGCATTATGAGTTCTTAGTGATATGTCATTCGGGTTGACAAATTCCCCAACAGCTTTCATGGACTTGATGAACCGAGTGTTTAGGCCTTATTTAGATTCCTTCGTGATTGTCTTAATTGATGATATTCTGATTTATTCCTGCAGCCGGGAGGAGCATGAGCAGCACCTTCGAGTCGTTCTCCAGACTTTGAAGGACAGTCAGTTATATGCAAAGTTTTCGAAATGTGAGTTTTGGTTGAGTTCATTTGCATTTTTGGGTCATGTTGTATGCACATAGGGTATTCAGGTGGATCCTAAGAAGATTTCAACGGTCAAGGATTGGCCTAGACCCACATTAGCCAGAGATATAAAGAGTTTCTTGGTTTGGCGGGCTATTACCGTCGGTTTGTGGAGGGGTTTTCGTCTATAGCATCCCCGATGACCAGGTTGACTCAGAAGGGTGCCAAGTTTAGGTGGTCAGATGAGTGTGAGGAGAGCTTTCAGAAGCTCAAGACAACTTTGACAACGGCGCCAATGTTGGTTTTGCCCACATGTTCAAGGTTATATATTGTATTATGATGCATCTCGTATTGGACTTGGTGCAGTGTTGATGCAGGATGGAAAGGTTATTGTATATGCTTCGCGTCAGTTGAATATCCACGAGAAGAATTATCCAGTTCATGATTTGGAGCTAGCAGGCATTGTTCACACGCTGAAGATTTGGAGTCATTATCTATATGGCGTGTCATGTGAGGTTTTCACGAATCACAAGAGATTGCAATACTTGTTCAAGCAAAAGGAGTTGAATTTGAGGCAGAGAAGATAGTTGGAGTTGTTGAAAGACTATGACATCACCATCTTGTATCATCCGGGGAAGGCCAATGTGGTGGCCAATGCTTTTAGTAGGAAGTCAGCCAGTATGGATAGCCTTGCATATATTCTGATCGGGGAGAGACCGCTTGCTTTGGATGTTCAAGCTTTAGCCAATCGGGTCATGAGATTGGATGTTTCTGAGCCCTATAATGTTCTAGCCTATATAGTTTCCCGTTCTTCATTATTTGATCGTATTCGAGATCGGCAATATGATAATCCTCATCTACTTGTCCTCAGGGACATGGTGCGGCACGGTGGTGCCAAGCAGGTTACAATTGGTGATGATGGGGTTTTATGGATGCAGGGTCGTATTTGTGTGCCCAATGTGGATGGACTTCGTGAGTTGATATTAAAGGAGGCCCATAATTCCCGATACTCTATTCATCCGGGCGCCGTTAGGATTTGCGGCAGCATTATTGGTGGAGGATCATGAAGAAGGATATTGTGGCATATGTATCTCGGTGTTTGAATTGTCAGCAAGTAAAGTACGAGCATCAGAGACCTAGTGGATTGATGCAACATATTGAGATTCTTGAGTGGAAGTCGGAGAGTATCACCATGGATTTTGTTGTTGGACTCCCACGGACTTAGAGGAAGTTCGATGCAGTATGGGTTATTGTGGATAGGCTGACCAAGTCAGCACATTTAATTCCTGTGGCAGTTTCATATTCTTCGGAGAGATTGGCAGAGATCTACATTAGAGAGATTGTTCGTCTTCATGGTGTGCTCGTGCCTATTATTTCTGACCGAGGTACGCAGTTTACCTTGCATTTCTGGAGGGAAGTTTAGCGTGAGTTGGGCACGCGGGTTGAGCTGAGCACAACATTTCATCCTCAGATGGACGAACAATCCGAGCGTACTATTCAGATTTTGGAGGATATGCTACGAGCATGTGTCATTGACTTTGGAAGTTCTTGGGATCAGTTCTTGCCATTAGCTGAGTTTGCCTACAACAATAGCTATCAGACGAGCATTCAGATGGCTCCCTATGAGACATTATATGGTAGGCAGTGTCGGTCGCCGGTTGGGTGGTTTGAGCTGGGAGAGGCTCGGTTGTTGGGTACAAAACTAGTGCAGGATGCCTTGGATAAGGTTAAAATCATTCAAGATAGACTTCATAAAGCTCAGTCTAGGAAGAAAAGTTATGCAGACTGTAGAGTTCGTGATGTGGCATTGATGGCCGGAGAACGGGTGTTGCTTCGGGTGTCGCCTATGAAGGGAGTGATGAGATTTGGGAAGAAGCGGAAGCTAAGCCCTTGGTACATCGGTCCTTTTGAGATCCTTGATAGAGTGGTATTGGTGGCTTATATACTTGCGTTGCCACCGAGTTTATCAGTTGTGCATCTAGTGTTTCACGTGTCTATGCTTCGGAAATATCACAGCAATCCATCCCATGTGTTAGACTTTAGAAGTGTCTAGTTGGACAAGGATTTGACCTTTGAGGAGGAGCCGGTAGCCATATTAGACCTGTAGGTTCATAAGTTGAGATCGAAGAGTTATCGTTTCGTTCATGTCCAGTGGAGAGGTCAGCCTGCTGAGGCAGCTACCTTGGAGTCCGAGTCCGATATCCGGAGCCGGTATCCCCATCCTTTCCCCGATTCAGGTACTTTTCTATGCCCGTTCGAGGTTGAGAATATGATGACCCAAAAAGTTATCTCCCATTCTATAAGTCAAAACTATGTTCCGAGGCCTTGAAAACCTCCTTTTATCTTACCTTGTTTTGCGTGCATAGTCCGGGCATATATCCGGAAAGCTTTTATATGAAAAACTGAGAAAAATGCTAATTTTGCCTTTAAAATTGAATTTAAGTTGACTTCGGTCAACATTTTGGATAAACTGACCCGGACCCGTGATTTGACGGTCCCGGAGGGTCCGTAGGAAAATATGGGACTTGGGCGTTTGCCCGGAATTGAATTCCGGGGTTCCAAGCCTGAGAAGTAAATTTATGAAAGAAATTGTTTTACTGAAAATATAAGAGTTTTTGGAAATTTGGCTTTATTTGAAATTGATGGTATCGAGCCCGTATTTTGGTTCCGGAGCCCGGTACAAGCTTGATATGATATTTTAGTTGTGCCTGTAAAATTTGGTAAGAAACGGAGGTCCTTTGACGTGATTCAGACCCGTAGTTGTGAAATTTGAAACTTTGATTTTTATGCGAAATTCGTTGTTTAAAATGTTATTTTGGCGGATGTGTTTAAGGTTGTGTACATTTTTAGTTTTGAGCCCCGAGGGCTGGGCTGAGTTTCGGATAGGCGTTGGAGCGTTTTTGGACTTAGAAAATCTTGTGTAGTTGTTGTTTTCTGGTGTACATGCATTTGTTCTATGCGAACGCGTGGTAACCCACGCGAAAGCGAAGGGTAAACGGGGAAGAGGCAGGAATTGTTCTTCGTGAACGCATAGGCTGGGACGCGAACACGGAGAATTTGGGGTGTTTCTCTACACGAACGCGTACAGCCATACGTGAACGCATAGAGTAGGGGGGTGGGGGTTGGTCAGGGACTGCGTAGGCCTACGCGAACGCAGCCCTTGTATGCGAACACAAAGGGCAGGGCTGGCTAAGCCTTAGCAAATGTGTGGCCCTACCTGAGAATGCGTAAGACCTCCTAAGGCAGTGCTTCGCGAATGCGACAGGGTTCACGCGAACCAGATGAACACTATCGCCCAGCACTTAAAACAGTAGAATAACGGGATTTTAGCCATAACCTCATATTTTCAAAACCAAGGAAGCTTAGGGGAAATTTTTGAAGAGGGATTTCACCACAAAATTATATGTATGTGTTCTTAGACTCATTTACTTCAATTTCCATTAACACCCATTAGATTTCTAGGCCTAAATCGTGTTTTTTAAGGGTAGAAATTAGGGATTTTACAAATTTGGGAATTTAGACCTCAATTTGGGGTCGGATTCCGAAACTAACTACATATTCGGGCTCGTGGGTGAATGGGTGATCGGGTTTTGGTCTGAACCTCGTATTTTGACCAAGCGGGCCCGGGTCGATTTTTGCTTTTTGGGAAGAATGATAGAAAACTCATAATTAAGCATTGGGGTTGAATTATTTAACATTTATTGATATTACTAAGTTGATTATGTCTAGATACAATTGAATTGGAGGCGAATTCTAAAGGGAAAGCGGTAATTGAGGCTTGAGTTTGGTCGTGGAACTCGAGGTAAGTGTTTGGCTTAACCTTAGCTTGAGGGAATAGGTGTAGTATCCTATTTTCTATGTGTTAGTATCATGTTCAACGTATAGGTGAGGTGACAAGTACCTATACGTTGGTGTCAAGCATCCCCGTGAGTCGAATATTATTATCTATGTGATTTTTCATTAAGCATTACTTGAGTTTAATTTGATAATTATCCATGTTGGTGGTATTTCCTTGGTATTATCATTGTTGAGTATTGGTTCAAGTTGAGATTTTCTACGTGAGTTTAAGTAACTCAGTAGGATTGGTTATAGTTGTTTCCCTTGCCGGGATAATATTGATTCTACTGTTGGCTCCCTTGTCGGGACGTTATGCCTTTATTATTGTTGTTATTATTGTTGATTTCCTTGACGTATTACTATTATTGATTTTATTGGGTGAGGAAGAGTGTAAAGCACGAAGGGTGATGCCGTGTATGATATTGTGAGAGAGGGTAAAGCACGAAGGGTGATGTCGTGCCATGTTATGAAATTAAAATCACGAAGGGTGATGCCGTGTTGTTTCTATTGATTTATTGTAAGGATGAGAGTAAAAGCACGAAGGGTGATGCCGTGCTGACTCTATTTATTATTTGGTGAGGATGAGAGTAAAAGCACGAGGGGTGATGCCGTGAACTTGTTTTTGTGTTGCCATTTATGTTGTTTAAATTGATATCTAATTTGTTGCTTTACTTCGTTGTTCCATTATTCGATATTTCCTCCCCTCAGCATGTTCCCCCTTCCTTTGTATTTAGCTGCTTATTTCTTGTTGTTTTTATTGTCTCCGTTTATGATTAAACTGCACAGGTTTATTTGGTGTTCGTGTCCTAGCCTCGTCACTACTTCGCCGACGTTAGAATCGACACTTACTCAGTACATGGGATCGCTTGTACTGATGCTACACTCTGCACAGTTTTTGTGCAGATCCCGGTACAGGACCCTTCGGACCTTAGAGTGAGGTGGCTGCCTTCAATCCAGTGGAGATTCCGAGGTAGTCCTGCAAGCGTCTGCAGGCCTTGGTGTCACCTTCTATCCTATTTCTTTCCTGTCTTTATGTATTTCTGAAACAAATGTATTTACTTAGGTTTAGACCCTTATATGTAGTATTCGTAGACAACCCGTGTAATTGTGACATCAATTTTGGGAGCAGTTACTATGGATTTCGTAATAGTATTTGATTAAGTCATTATATTATATTTCTTCCGCACTTTTATTCTGTTGATTTTGTATATCACTTGTTAACTGTTAATAATAAAGGAACAAGATGAAATAACCGGTAATATTGGTTTGCCTAGCGGGTTCAATATTAGGCGTCATCACGGTCCCGTCTGTGGGAAATTCGGGTGGTGACAATATGGTGAACATGCTTTATGAGTCACACCATATTTTGTCAGCAAAGAAGAAAATTGTCTATTCATAAAATGAGTCCCTTGGTCACTAATGATGACTCGTGGTGTGCCAAATCTGGTAAAAATATTGTTTTTTGAGAAAATTGCACACAGTTCGAGCATCATGTTTGTTTGTGGGGATGGCTTCAACCCATGTTGACACATAATCCACAGTCACAAGGATATATTCAAAAGAATGATAAGAAGGAAAAGGACCCATGAAATCGATTTCCCGAACATCAAATATTTCACATACATGTATTGATTGCAATGGAATCTCATCTCTCTTAGTGATGTTACCTATTCTCTGACACCTGTCGCATCGTGCAACATATGCTCGGGCATCTTTAAAGAGAGTCAGCCAAAAAAATCCAGCTTCCAAAACTTTAAAGGTTGTTCAATTTGATGCATAATGAGCTCCAATTGCTCCATTGTGACAGTGATATAAAATTTTGTTCATCTCTTCCTTAGGCACACATCTTCTAATGATATTATCTGCACAATTTTTAAACAAGTAAGTTTCATTCCACAAATAATACTTTGCATCATATATACGTTTATTTCTTTATTGATAAGAGAGATCTTGGTGTGTCCACTTTCCAACCAAGTAGTTTGTAATATCTGCAAACCAGGGTGGTTGAGTCAGAATTGAGTTAACTGAGAAAATGTGTTCATCGGGAAATTCTTCCTTTATTTCGCTAAACTCAAGGGAGGGATTTTCTAATCTATACAAATGGTCAGCTACTTGATTCTCTGTTCATTTTTTGTCTTTTATCTCAAGGTCAAATTCTTGTAGAAGTAAAATCCATCTTAACAATCTAGGTCGAGCATCTTTCTTTGCTAAGAGGTATTTTAAAGCTGCATGATCAGTAAAAACAGTGACCTTGGTTCCTATCAAATAAGATCGAAACTTATCAAAAGCAAATACTACTGCTAGTAACTCTTTTTCTGTTGTGGCATAATTTAGTTGAGCTTCATTCATTGTTCTACTAGCATAGTAAATGGGACGAAAGATCTTATCCTTTCTCTGGCCTAATACAGCTCCAACTGTTGTGTCACTAGCATCACACATGACCTCAAAAGGTTGATTCCAGTTTGGGAACATAATCACAGGGGCGGTTGATAATGTTTCCTTAAGGGCCTCAAATGCTTTCAGACAATCACCTGAAAAATCAAACTTAACATTTTTCATCAAAAGGTTAGTCAACAGTTTTGAAATCTTTGGAATGTCTTTTATGAACCGTCTGTAAAAACCTGCATGACCTAGAAAGCTTCTAATGCCTTTAACAATTGTGAGAGGGGGTAATCCTGTTATAAGATCAATTTTAGCCTTATCAACTTCTATCCCTTTAACAATGATTTTATGTCCTTAAACAATTCCCTCGGTAACCATAATGTCACGCCCAAAAATCGAGGGACGAGACCGGCTCCTGACTAGATGAACCCAATCAAGCGGGCCTGGATTGCCCTTCCTACCCAACGTATTTCCCTGTGTTCATAACATGCATTATTCCACGTGAGTTAGATAATTTAGATCCAAAGTACATTTTACAACATGATTCCATTTTTCCTCTTTTAACTTTCAACAATAGCTAATCCAAGACATACAAGTTACATACAACCTTTCTGATTTGCGATCCACCATTACGAGTGAGTACAACTACCACCCAAAATATACATATATATACAACCCACATAGTGTCTACGGAGCCTCTAAGAGTACTAAGAGTTTTACATAAACTTACCGACGACAAGGCCCCGGCTATACCTTTTACATCATAAGCAAAAGAGAATGGTACAATCCACACACGACCCCAAGAGGAAATAGGGATCACCAAAACTGCTGAAGAGATGAAGAGGAGGCACCACTAACGGTGGGCTGAGCTACATGCTACGGAACCACCTACATCCATTTAAAAGATGTAGTGCCCCGGCAAAAGGGACTTTAGTACTGTTGAATAGTACTAGTATGTATAAACAAAGTTTATTCTAAGTAAAATCAAATAGTACACAATTGGAGGACAGTTAGGACAACCACAAAGATACCACATAAATATACAGAAACTCACATTAAGGATTTCACAGCTACTCCTTTCAATTATTCATTCGTTCACATTTCACCCTTATTACCTCTCCACCCTTATTACTTCGTGTTGCGGCGTGCAACCCGATTCCACTGTACTATCACATTTGATAGCAACAACATCCAATCAATTAAATCATAGGGATTTTCATCATCAAGAACATAAGTTTATATCAACCCATAACTATGTAAAATCAAGGCACAATGATCCTTACCAAACAGGGGTTCATATATGGTGTTGCCAAAATTGATTTAACTCAACTAATTCAATTCACAATTTCTGTTCATCATTTACCACACACGACCTTTAGCAATTAAATACATTCCCACATTAGGGTACATTAACATTCTTTCATTTAGTAGCACATACTCCCATATCGACATATTTGAACGTTTAACAAGCCTCACACATGATAGGATAAGCACAGACAATCACCCTTCACAATCTCAATTAGCATGGTAATTAACTAAGAAAACAGGGGATGAAATCTCACACCTAACCACAATCGGACAATAAATTCACATATGCTCAAACAAGAAATTCTTATCGTGTCCTCGGACACCAACAAGGTGACTCTACAAAGATTAAAGTTTGCCATACATACCTCGAATCAGAATTCCCCTTTTAGTTTCTATCACAATTCACCGAACCGTCTAGAACCCTCAATCTATTCCACAATGTGACATATTTCACTTAGAATTAGGAATCTTGAATTCAATTGGGCATTTTATCAAACACCATGTGACCCCTTAGACTACTAACCCCCTTTATAGTGAAAAATTACTTTAACTAGCTTCCTTTTACTAGGTCATGGAAGATTGTTCATATGCATGCAAAGTTTCAACTTTTCCTTTTCAAGAACCAACCTATGTGTGTTTAATTCATAACTAAAATCTAAGAATTAAAGGGAAATGGGGTGAAGGCTTACCTTTTTGAGTGAAGAAGATGATAATAACTCGATAATTTCCGGCTTGAGTGACGTTTGGAGAATCAATTTGGGGAATATGGGGACTTCTCTCTCGAACCCACTTTCACTTCTCTCTATTTTGATCAGATGCATGTTAAAAATGAAGGGGAGGGGTGTTTTATTAAACTGGGGGTCGGGTTTTAAAATTTAGAAAATAGGAGCCCCGACATAGAAATGCGGTCAGGAATGCGATCGCATTCCTGCTATGCAGTCCACATTCCTGTCGAAGAAATGGTCTTTAAATGGGCCAAAATTGGAAAACAATCTGCCCAGGTATGCGACCATTATGCGGTCCGCATACTTGTTATGCGATCGCATAGTGCGTCGCATAACCTCCCTTGCAAAAATAATGGGGCAAGAATGCGACAACTATGCGGTCCGCATACTTGTTATGCGATCGCATAGTGCGTCGCATAACCTCCCTTGCAAAAATAATGGGGCAAGAATGCGACAACTATGCGGTCCGCATACCCAAAATGCGATTGCATTCTGGGCCGCATAGTTGTCCTTAATTGGGACAGTAGCCTGTCCAGGTATGCGACCACTATGCGGTCCGCATACCTGTTATGCGATCGCATAGTGCGTCGCATAATGCGTAATTCCTGGAAAACTTTATCTTTTAAGTCTTGGGGACCCATTCGGGCACTATTTTAGACATGAAATTTTACGGGTCTTTACATCCCCCCCCCCCCCCCCCCCCTCCACTTAAAATCATTCGTCCTCGAATGAGGATCGGAAAATCGCTTGGTTTTGGAATCACAATATGCCAAACCCCAATTTTCACTAACTCTGATATTTCCTGAAAAACGTTCGCCAGAGTTTCCTTTGTAACTAGTCCTATATACCTGACAGAGTCGCCGAAACACATTTCCAATTTAATGCTACATAATGCAGTTATTCTAACAACTTGCATATAACCTTGTTACTTCAACAACTTGCATATATTCAATTACTTCAACATGCCATATACACTTAAATTAATCATTACCAATCTACACTTCAATTAATCATTTAACCATCACATGAGTTTCACATAATTTCATTTACTCCAACAATTTGCACATAATTCAGTTATCCCATCAAATCATATACAATTCACTTACCGCTTCCCAAGTGGCTTCCTCGACTTGCTGACTTCGCTATAACACTTTAACAGAAATAATTTCTTTATTTCTCAATCTACGGACTTGCCGATCAAGAATAGCAACCAGAATCTCTTCATATGAAAATTCTTCATTGATTTCAATGGTCTCAACTGGTACGATGGCAGCTGGATCTCCAATTACCTTATTTAACATGGACACATGAAACACTGGATGCACTAATGACATTTCAGGGGGCAACTCCAGCCTATACTCTACTTGCCCTATCCTTCGTGCAATCCGATATGGCCTGACATACCTCAGACTCAATTTCCCTTTCTTCCCAAACCGCATGACTCCCTTCAAGGGAGACACCTTCAAGAATACCCAATCATTTACTTGGAACTCCAAATCTATACGACGAACGTCCGCATAGGATTTCTGACGACTCTGAGCAGTTTTCATCCTTTCCTGAATGACTCTAACTTTTTCCATTTCTTGTTGCACAAGATCTGGTCCTAGCAATTATGCCTCACTAACCTCATACCATCCAATCGGAGACCTACACCTCTTCCCGTACAATGCCTCAAATGGAGCCATCTGAATACTAGCATGGAAACTGTTATTGTAAGAAAATTCTATAAGCGGCAAGTGATCAATCATCCCAAATACCTTTGAAATCCAGAACACAAGCCTGTAACATATCCTCAAGCGTCTGAATAGTCCGCTCCACTTGACCGTTAGTCTGCGGGTGGAAAGCCATGCTGAGATTTACCTGAGTACCGAAACCTTGCTGAAATTTTCTCTAGAAATTAGTTGTGAACTAGGCCCCTCGATCCGAGATAATAGAAACTGGAGTGCCATGGAGTCTGACTATTTCTTTGATATACAACTGAGCGTACTGTTCTGCAGTATCAGTGGACTTTACTGGTAAGAAGTGAGTTGATTTCGTGAGTCGATCCACTATCATCCAAATTGAGTCGAACTTGCGCTGAGTGAGAGGTAACCCTACCACAAAGTCCATATTGATCATATCCCATTTCCACATCGGTATTTCCATGAGTTGTGTCAACCCACCGGGCTTCTGATGCTCGGCCTTCACTTGCTGACAATTCGGACACTTAGCCACAAAGTCCGCCACACCCCTCTTCATACCATTCCACCAATAAATCTCCTTGAGATCGTGATACATTTTCGTAGAACCTGAGTGAACAGAATACCTGGAATTATGAGCCTCTGCCATTACCCTCTCCCAGAGATCATCCACATCTGAAAAACATAATCTCCTTTGACACCGCAAGACACCGTCATCATTGCCGAGTGAAAAATGTTGAAGTCTTGTGATTCAAAATTGCTCCCCTCAATTGCGCCCAAGCCGGATCCCTGAATTGCTTTCTCTTCACTTCCGCTACAAGCGAAGACTCTGCTCCATTACACACCACGACATTCCCCTCATCTGAGGTTGAAAGACAGACCCTTAGACTGGCCAACTAATAAACCTCCCGAGCCAAAGGCCTCTGACTGGCTTCTAAATGTGCCAAACTACCCATGGATTTCCGACTAAGAGCGTCGGCCACCACATTCGCCTTCCCTAGATGGTACAAAATATTCATATCATAATCCTTGAGCAATTCCAACCACCTCCACTGCCTTAAGTACAATTCCTTATGCTTGAATAAATACTGAAGACTCTTGTGGTCTGTGAACACGTCCACATGGACCCCATAAAGATAATGCCGCCAGATTTTCAATGCAAACACAACCGCTGCGAGCTCCAAATTATGCGTCGGATAATTCTTCTTGTGCTTCTTGAGCTTCCTTGAAACATACGATATAAGCTTACCACATTGAATCAACACACACCCAAACCAACTCTTGAAGCATCACAATAAACCACGAATCCCTCTGAACCTTCTGACAAGGTCAACATTAGCGCCGAAGTCAATCTCGACTTCAATTCCTGAAAACGTTTTTCACAAGCATCGGACCGCTGGAACTTAACTGCTTTATGCATCAGCTTAGTCAATGGGGAGGCGAGGGTAGATAATCCCTCCACAAACCTCAGATAATACCCAGCTAGACCCAAGAAATTACGAATCTATGTCGGGGTCGTTGCTCTAGGCCAATCTTTTACCGCTGCAATCTTTTGGGGATCAACCCGAATCCCTTCCCTGGAAACAACATTGCCCAAAAAGATGACTGATTCTAGCAAAAACTCAGATTTCGAAAACTTTACATAGAACTGGTGTTGATGAAGAGTCTGCAGAACTTCCCTGAGGTGATTAGCATGATCTTCCCGACTTCGCGAATAAACAAGGATGTCGTCAATAAAGACAATCACAAAGTAGGTCAAGAAACGGCTTGAAAACCGGATTCATATGATCCATAAAAGCTGTTGGGGCGTTGGTTAGCCCAAAAGATATCACCGCAAATTCAACGTGCCCATAGCGAGTCCTGAAGGCGGTCTTAGGAATATGATGCCCCCTGATCTTTAACTGGTGATATCCGGACCGTAAGTCAATCTTTGAAAAGAACCTAGCACCTTGCAATTGATCGAACAAGTCCTCTATCCGAGGCAATGGATATTTGTTTTTGATAGTGACCTTGTTGAGCTGCCGATAATCAATACACATCTGAAGCGATCCATCCTTCTTTCTCACAAAAAGAACCGATGCGCCCCAAGGCGACACACTTGGCCGAATGAAACCCTTTTCTAATAGATCTTTCAATTGTACTTTTAACTCCCTCAATTCTATTGGCGCCATCCTGTAAGGTGGAATAGATATTGGTTGCGTATCTGGAAATACATCAATCCCGAAATCAATCTCTCTATCTGGCGGAATTCTAGGAAGCTCATCCGAAAATACTTCAAGAAACGCATTCACAACCGGCACGGACTCGGGAGCAGGCACCTCTAAAGTGGTGTCCGCAACCCGGACCAAATGATAGATACATCCCTTTCTGATCATCTTGGAGGCCTTAAGATAGGAAATAAACCTACCTCTCGGCACAACATCATTCCCTTTCCATTCAATAACTGGATCATTAGGAAACTCGAGCCTCATAATTCTGGTTCGGCAGTCGAGTTTAGCAAAACACGAGTAGAGCCAATCCATTCCCATGTTTACATCAAAATCTAACATCTCTAACTCAATCAGATCAGCCGTGGTATCTCGACCACATATCGTGACAACACAATTCCTATTGACTCGCGCGGCCGTAATAGAATCACCAACCGAAGTCGACACTGAGAACGGTTCATGAAGCTATTCAGGTTCTATCCCAAAACTCGAAGCAATAAATGGAGTAACATATGATAATGAAGACCCATGATCAATATGAGCATAAACATCATGCGATTGGACAGTCAGAATACCTGTGACAACATCAGGACAAGCCTTCGCACTCTGGCGACCACTCAAAGAATATAACCGACTGGGTCCCCCTTGACCCCGTGCTCTACCCCTAGCTGCATCGCGCCCTGCTGGAGCTGGAGGGCGTGCTAAAGATATGGCAGCTGAAGAACTAGACGGCTGAGCAGCACCCCTACCTATGCCCTGAATGGGTGCACGACAGTCTCTCTGAACATGGCCTCTCTCTCCGCATCTATAGCGCACCGGTATACCCAAGTAACATGGCTCAGAATGGGACCTCCCACACTTAGGATATGGGGCCCTCCGCTGCTGCTGGAACCTCCCACCAGAATGACCCGACTGATGGAACCTCCTACTGTCCGAACCGGGCCCAAACGACCTCCCTGCTGATAACTGTGCCCTGGTGGCGGTGCATTAGCTGAGGACTGAGCATAGGACAGAGATGACCTGATGAACCTCTCCCTAGGGCTAATCTCCCAACTCCCACTAAGCTCCCAGGGTTGCCCGCTGACCAGGCCCTACTACCACTTTCTGTCTCCATTCTTATCTTCAATTTCCAAGCCTCAGTAGCCTGGGCGAATCCCACAACTTGACATAGTTCATATCTGAGTGCAAAGCCGCTGTAGCAGCCTCATTGACAACCAAGGGACCAAGGCCTTGAATAAACCGACGAACTCTAGCCTCCATAGTTGGCATCATGTGGGTAGCATACTTGGACAAACACACGAACTCCATATGGTACTCCCACACACTCATGTTGCCCTGCTTAAGGACCTCAAACTCTGTAGCACGGGCTGCCATAATCTCGGCAGGCAGGAAATGATCCAAGAAAGCATCTACAAACTCGACCCACCTCGCCGGAGGGTTCCCCTCTCCACGGGAACTCTCCCACATCTCAAACAATGAATATGTTGCTCCCTTTAGACTATAGGAAGCTAACTCAACTCACTCTGCTTCAGTAGCCTTCATAACCCGGAGAGTCTTGTACATTTCATCTACAAAATCTTGAGGATCGGCCTTTGGGTCGGTGCATGTGAACTATGGAGGGGCTAATCGCAGAAACTAGTTGACCCTAGAACCCGAAGAATCTTCTTGCTCGCTAGAGGATGCATGGGCAGCCTGTGATCGTTGGGCCTGGGAGGCCACTAACTGAGTCAACATCTGAATAGCTCCCCTGAGGTCCTCATCAGAAATACTGGGATCGGAAGCTAGGACTGAAGAAGGATCAGGAACATCAGCGGGAGGGATTTCAGTACCCTCCGCTGGAGCATGAATAAGGGATAGACTGGCCTGGCACGGAGGAGTCAGGCAGATTCAAGGTCGGGGAATCATTCTCACCCGCACTATTAGATAAGGGATTTATGGCTACACGTGGGGCGGCATATGCCTCTAGGCCGAGTCGAGCTCTCTTCTTGGCTGCCATTTACTGAAAAACTAGGACAATGCACGAGTTAGATAGAGACATTCTCACCTTTCACTTCATCGCACGATACCGAGTAACAATGAAAGGGTATTTTTCTAAATGTCCATGTAGCCCCCTAATTATAGATGTGGTCGACAACACACCGATAAGAAGGGCTCTTATAGACACGGCTCCGAGACATCCTAGGACACTTTTAAAACCTTAGGCTCTGATACCAAGTTTGTCACGCCCCAAAATCGAGGGACGAGACCGGCGCCTGACTAGATGAACCCAGTCAAGCGGACCTGGATTTCCCTTCCTACCCAACGTACTTCCCCATGTTCATAACATACATTATTCCACGTGAGTTAGACAATTTAGATCCAAAGTACAATTTACAACATGATTCCATTTTTCCTCTTTTAACTTTCAACAATAGCTAATCCAAAACATACAAGTTACATACAACCTTTCTGATTTGTGATCCACCATTACGAGTGAGTAAAACTACCGCCCAAACTATACATATATATACAACCCACATAGTGTCTACATAGCCTCTAAGAGTACTAGGAGTTTTACATAAACTTTTCGGCGACAAGGCCCCGGCTATACCTTTTACATCATAAGCAAAAGAGAATGGTACAATCCACACACGGCCCCGAGAGGAAATGGGGCTCACCAGAACTGCTAAAGAGATGAAGAGGAGGCACCACTAACGGTGGGCTGAGCTACCTGCTATGGAATCACCTACATCCATTTAAAAGATGTAGCGCCCCCGGCAAAAGGGACGTTAGTACTGTTGAATAGTACTAGTATGTATAAACAAAGTTTATTCTAAGTAAAATCAAATAGTACACAATTGGAGGAAAGTTAGGACAACCACACAAATACAACATAAATATACAGAAACTCACATTAAGGATTTCACAGCTACTCCTTTCAATTATTCATCCGTTCACATTTCACCCTTATTACCTCTCCACCCTTATTACTTCGTGTTGTGGCGTGCAACCCGATCCCACTGTACTATCACATTTGATAGCAACAACAGTCGACCAATTAAATCATAGGGATTTCATCATCAAAAACATAAGTTTATATCAACCCATAACTATGCGAAATCAAGGCACAATGATCCTTACCAAACAGGGGGTTCATATATGGTATTGCCAAAAATTATTTAACTTAACTAATTCAATTTACAATTTCTATTCATCACACACGACCTTTAGCAATTAAATACATTCTCACATTAGGGTACATTAACATTCTTTCATTCAGTAGCACATACTCCCATATCGACATATTTGAATGTTTAACAAGCCTCACACATGATAGGATAAGCATAGAGAATCACCCTTCACAATCTCAATTGGCATGGTAATTAACTAAGAAAACAGGGGATGAAATCTCACACCTCAACACAGCCGGACAATCAATTCACATATGCTCAAACAAGAAATTCATACCGTGTCCTCGGACGCCAACAAGGTGACTCTACAAAGATTAAAGTTTGCCATACATACCTCGAATCAGAATTCCCCTTTTAGTTTCTATCACAATTCACCGAACCGTCTAGCACCGTCAATCTATTCCACAATGTGACATATTTCTCTTAGAATTAGGAATCATGAATTCAATTGGGCATTTTATCAAGGCGTAATACATCGGCAGGCCATTAAACTTGTCCTCACTTTTCACTTTGACACATTATCTTAAGTCTGTTTCATTTGAACACTTCAACTACACCCCATATGTGTCATTTATACACAAATATTGTAGGCAGTCCAACATATAAGATGCGTGTAATTCACACGCTAAAATGACGAATAAGACTAGGACACGTGGATTTAACTTAAACAAATTAAATAAAAAAAACCTGACCCACCCCTTGATCGTCTTCCCCGACGAAAACCCGCCTGCCGCCGGATCTCCTCCCTCCCTAAACTTTCTGCCACCGCCAGCCACCAAAACTCGCCGGAGACCTAGTGGCAGCCCCACCCCATCATCTCTTTCTGCTTCTCTTTTATGAAAATTCAGTAGCAAATCTCGCTAAAACCACCACTAAGCTTCCATTACTTCCCAGTTGTGCTTACCAAATTTAAAAACCAAAAATCAAAACCCAAATCTGACCGTACTTCCTAGATGACTGTAATGGCCACCATTATCAAAACCAAAAATCAAAACCCAAACCACTAAGCCGCCATTACTTCCCAGATGACTGTAATGACCGAAATCATCAAAAAGAGAAGGAGACAGGTTGCTGGCCATGAATGAGAAGGGTCTGACCACTTTTCATGGTGGGCCACTGTTTCGGCGAGTTTGAGGTTGAGTACAGCTTCCCGACGACTCCCCTACTTTTTTTTCAAAAATCTCTCCACCACTTTCGTTTCTTCCCCAGATCTGAAATGAGAAAGCAATAAATGCAATTAGATCTAATAAAAATCCTCAAATCTGAAACGAGACTTTTCAAAATTTTCAAATCGGAAACTTGTTCGGCCAAAAAAATTTCAGATCGAAAATCCTCAAAATTGAACTTGTTTGTAAGTTGCGGATCCTTAAAGTTGCCTTTAAAAGCCAAAAATCTTTGTAAATAGTGTGAACAATAAAAATTTAAAAGAAACATTTATCGGAAAGTGTTTCTGGTAAAAACTATTCATTTTATTGCAAGAAAGATGAGGAGCTTATTTTTTGGACCATGTCACGCGCTTGAGAAATCTGAGGAATACTTGCCTTGCCACATCAGCTTTTGTGTCTAAATGACACATATGGGGTGTGGTTGAAGTGTTCAAATGAGACGGACTTAAGATGAAGTGTCAAAGTGAAAAGTGAGGACAAGTTTAATGGTCTGCTGATGTATTACGCCTTTTATCAAACACCATGTAACCCCTTAGATTACTAACCCCCTTTATAGTGAAAAATTAATTTAACTAGCCTCCTTTTACTAGGTCATGGAAGATTGTTCATATGCATGCAAAGTTTCAACTTTTCCTTTTCAAGAACCAGCCTATGTGTGTTTTATTCATAACCAAAATCTGAGAATTAAAGGGAAATAGGGTGAAGACTTACCTTTTTGAGTGAAGAAGATGACAACAACTCGATAATTTTCGGGCTTGAGTGACGTTTGGAGAATCAATTTGGGGAAGATGGGGACTTCTCTCTCTCGAACCCACTCTCACTTCTCTCTATTTTGATCAGATGCATGTTAAAAATGAAGGGGAGGAGTGTTTTATCAAATTGGGGGTCGGGTTTTAAAATTTAGAAAATAGAAGCCCCGACACAGAAGTGCGGTCAGGAATGCGATCGCATTCCCGCTATGCCGTCCGCATTCCTGTCGCAGAAATGGCCCTTAAATGGGCAAAAATTGGAAAACAATATGCCCAGGTATGCGACCACTATGCGGTCCGCATACTTGTTATGCGATCTTATAGTGCGTCGCATAACCTCCCTCGCAAAAATAATGGGGCAAGAATACGACAACTATGCGGTCCGCATACCCAAAATGCGATCGCATTTTAGGCCGCATAGTTGTCCTTAATTGGGACAGTAGCCTGTCCAGGTATGCGACCGCTATGCGGTCCGTATACCTTTTATGCGATCACATAGTGTGTCGCATAACGCGTAATTCCTGGAAAATTTTGTCTTTTAAGTCTTGGGACCCATTCGGGCATTATTTTAGACATGAAATTTTACGGGTCTTTACACATAAAATGACATTTTTCCCAATTAAGAATCAAGTTTGTCTCTTCACATCTCTTAAGAACTAAGGTCAAGTGGTGAAGACAATCCTCAAATGTTTTTCCAAAGAGTGTAAAATCATCCATAAAATTTTCAAGAAATTGTTCAGTCATGTCAGAAAAAATTGCTGACATGCAACGCTGAAATGTAGCTGGGGCGTTGCATAGACCACATGAAAGTCTCCTATAGGCATATGTTCCATGAGGACATGTGAAAGTTGTTTTGTCCCGATCTTCAGGTGAAATTGGTATTTGGTTATACCCTGAATAGCCGTCAAGAAAACAATAAAAACCATAACTTGCAATTCTTTCTAACATTTGATCAATAAATGGTAAAGGAAAATGACCCTTTCTAGTGACATCATTGAGATGTCTGTAATCAATACAGACTCTCCTTCCTGTGACAATTATGGTAGGTATAAGTTCATTTCATTCATTTTTTTATTACCGTCATACCTCTTTTCTTTGGTACTACTTGAACAGGGCTTACCCAAGGGCTGTCTGAAATGGGATAAATAATACCTGCCGCCAAAAGCTTTACAATCTCCTTTTTTACTACTTCCTGCATTGTTGGATTCAATCTCATTTGGGGCTGGAATATTGTCTTGTAGCTATCCTCCATGAGAATTGTGTGCGTACAAACAGCTAGATTAATCCCTTTGATATCTTCTATAGTCCATCCCAAGGCTTCTTTGTGTGATTTCAACACTTCAATCAGTTTTTCTTCTTGTCCTGCAGTAGGAGAAGATGAAATAATTACTGGAAATAATTCTTCCTCAAGATAAACATATTTTAAATGAGATGGGAGAACTTTGAGTTCAATCTTTGGTTTAACTTTTTCTGGTTGCATATCCTCCTCTTCAAAATCTTTTTCTAGTATTTCGGCCTCTCTTATGATTATAGGATCATCATATTGTATGGTGCAAGATTTGGCCAAATATCTTTCCATTGCATCTGGAATTAATTGATCATCTTTGAATTCTTCTTTAAGATAATTAATCATGTAAATCGAAAAACACGAAGATGATGTCTCATCTCCTGAAAATCTTAATATCTTTTGCATATAAAAAATGACTCTTTCTTCATCAACTCTCAAAATTAGTTGTCCTTGATGAACATCTATGATTGTTCTACCTGTGGAAAGAAATGGTCTACCTAAAATGATCGGTTCATCAGGTCATTCCTTCATTTCAAGTACTATAAAATCTACAGAGAAAACAAACTTATCTACTCTTACACTTATGTCCTTAATTTCACCAAGATTTAATTTTCTAAAGATAGAAAATGGCATCAAGTTAATTGAAGATCCAGAATCACAAAGTGCTTTTTCAAAATATACTCATCCTAAAGTGCATGGAATTGTAAAACTACCTAGATAACCATGTTTTTGTGGTAGATTATTTTGAAGTATAGCACTGCATTTTTCAGTAAGCATCACTACAAAAACTTCTTCCAATTTCCTTTTACTTGACAAAATTTCTTTTAGAAATTTGGCATAAGAAGGCATTTGCAACAAAGCATCAGTGAAAGGAATATTAATGTGAATTTGTTTTAAAATCTCCAAAAACTTTGATACATGATTATCAAGCTTTTCTCTTTTAAGTTTTTGTGGAAAAGAAATTGTCAGAGGGAAAGGAGTAAATTTTTCAATATTTTCTCTTCTTTTTTCTTGACTTCTTTCTCTTCAGATGGTTCAAAGGATATTTCAACATTTTTACCGTCATTTACCTGTTGTTCTGACTGGTCTACATAGGGTTCATCAAGCTCCTTACCTGACCGTAAGGCGATGGCGTTAAGGTTGTCACGACCCAGAATCCTAATCCAGGTCGTGATGGCGCCCAACAACGGGGTTAGGCAAGCCAACATAAATTTCACTAAGTGTTCCTTTTTACTTGATTCAATTATTCACCCATTTACCGAATTTAACAAGTTAAATCATGATATCGAAAGATAATAACTCAGTGGTAGATAAAATAGCTATAAAGAAGCGTGATCCAAAAGACAAGCATATATATATATATATATATATATATATATATA
>ML255823.1:45806-103292 GCA_005239495.1 Nicotiana undulata
TAAATTTCACTAAGTGTTCCTTTTTACTTGATTCAATTATTCACCCATTTACCGAATTTAACAAGTTAAATCATGATATCGAAAGATAATAACTCAGTGGTAGATAAAATAGCTATAAAGAAGCGTGATCCAAAAGACAAGCATATATATATATATATATATATATATATATATATAGTCCAATGTCCAAAAATAACCACTACGTGTGTGCCAGGAACTAGTGTCACGGGCATACTAACAGGATAACCATAAGATAGAATATACAATCCCACTGTTTGAATAAATAGACGGGAAACAAAAGTAAATGAAACTCCATGATGCTGCTAGGGGTCGCCAGAAGGAGCAGCTCACCGTGAAGTCAGGTCCGCTACGGTCAATATCTGGCTCCGGTCTGATAACCAGAAACACCAGCCTCAGAACCTGTACAATTAAGTACAGAAGTGCAGCATGAGTACATATTAAATAAATATGTACCTAGTGAGTATCCCGTCTAATCTCGAAGAAGTAGTGATGAGAGGTCGACTCGACACTCACTAAGGTCCAAGAGTATAATATGCGACAGGATATAACAAAAAGCAGTAGGCATGTAAGACAGTAAGCAGCGGTCATGTATAAAGCACAGGAATCCAAGTAAATGCTGGAACAAATAACAATGGCCACTTTCTTTCCCCCAAATATCTAATACAAGTCAATATCCATGAAACAATGCCAAATAGTCATGCGCATACAGGAATAAGACAACCGGCCGGAGTCAGAAGAAATATCTATGCACTGCCGAGAATCGAATCGGCCCGTCCCATAAGTGCATTCTTACCATAGTACAATATCACCTATGCACTGTCGAGGATCGAACAGCCCGTACCACAAGTGCAACTCTTAATGTAATAATATCATATCATAGTACAAATCTCGTCCATGCACTGCCAAGGATCGAACGGCCCGTCCCAAAATTTCACCTTTCAATCCGTCGTGGCGTACGGCCCGCTCCCATGAGAGTGGGGGAAATCACACATCGCTCGCGAAATGTAAATTGCGAAGCGGTCACATTCACATATAATGCTATTAAAATTTACTTTCCGTAACAAATTCCTTTCAATTATCCAAGTCCATGAACTCTCAGGGAAACAATAAAATACATAACATGAATTCGTAACATATAAGTCATTTCAAGACAGAATATATGGCATGATGTGGGCCTAACTACCCAGACATAACAATAGCAGTCGCTACGTACGGATTCTCATCACTTTGTACGAATGTAGCCCCCAAAACAAATACATACAACACATAGAACACCTATGGGGACAGTTCCCTCTTACAAGGTTAGAAAGGAGACTCACCTCGTGTCTCATCTACCCCTCAGACCAAGGATGCGCCCGAAACTCCGAACTCTACACCCGAGGACTCGCAACTAGACAAACATGGTACAATTACATCAATTCAAGCTCTAGGTAGGGAAGTTATCTTTTTTATTCAATAATGCAACATTATTGAAGGATTCCCAAAATTTAACCCCGGGCCTGCACGCTCGAATTCCAAAATTTTGCGAAGGAAAGTCTCACCCATAGCCTAAGGATCATTAATATGTGATTTCTACTTGAATTCATAACAATAGACGGACCATTTACCAATTTTTCCTCAAGAACCCTAAGTACTACCCAATTCTTGATTTTCCATCAATTTAGTAGTTAATCCCATTAATAAGTCATGCATTAAACTAGTATTAGGAAGGAATTAACTTACCTTAACAGTAGCTAGGTCGTGGTGTGTTCTTCCCAATCTCACAAGTCTCTAATGGTGGTGGAAAATGAATGAGGGGTGAAATCCCGAGTTTTGAAGAATATATACTGCATGGCCAACAGGGATTCCGCACCTGCGGCTTGAGGACCGCACCTGCGGTCTCGCTCCTGCGAGCTTCGGCTCGCACCTGCGAAAATTGGCAAGGAGGCTGGGGATCGCACTTGCAGAGGGGTTTCCGCACCAGGGGACTCGCTCCTGCGGAAAATGTTCCGCACCTGCGGTCAGAGGGGACCTCACCTAGGGTCCCACCTGCGATGGTTGGGACCGTAGGAGCGGTCCCGCACCTGCGACTGGGCAACCGCCCCTGCGGTCACACCAGATCAGGTGCACCAGCAGCTATTTTTGCTGGTTTTTAGCCTCGTGGGGGTGTCCGGGAGGCACCTGGGCCCACCCGAGCCCCCGTGAAATTATACCAACAAGTTCTAAATCATAATACGGACTCGCTTGAGCCTTCGAAAAGCCCAAAAAATGCTAAATCTCAAACACACACCCCAAAACCCCTAAAACCATAACTTTAAGAACTTCAAGTTCTTGATTTCTATATCGATGCGCCGGACCGACCTATACAACTCAGAATGACATCAAATTTTGCAGACAAGTCATAAATGACATAACAGAACTATTCCCGATCTCGGAATCAAATTCATACTTCGATAACATAAATTCATGTTTCAACCAAATTTCAAACTTAAGGAAATCCTTATTTCTATATTGGGGGCCGAAACGCTCCCGGGTTATCGAAAACACATTCAAACATACGCCCAAGTTTGAAATCATCATACGATGCTACTGACACTGTCGAAACTCGATTCCGAGTCGTTTGCTCAAAATGTTGACCGAAGTCAAACTTGGCCAAATAGGCCAACCTTAAGGAACCAAGTGTTCCTATACCGCTCAAAACACTTCCAAATCCTGAACCACCAGCCCCCGCAAGTCACAAATCACAATAAGCCGCTATGGGAAGTCTTATTTAGGGGAACGGGGTCCGATAACGTAAAATGATTGGTCAGGTCGTTACATTCTCCCCATCTTAAACAAATGTTCGTCCTCGAACGGGACTAGAATCGTACCTGAAGTGCTGAATAGATGTGGATATCTGCTCTGCATGTCCTCCTCGGACTCCCAAGTTGCCTCCTCGACTGGTTGGCCCCTCCACTGGACTCTCACGATAGAAACTCTCTTGGACCTCAACTGGCAGTCATGTCTGTCAATAATATCAACTGGCTCCTCCTCGAAGCCCAACTTCTCATCAAACTGAATAGTGCTGAAATCAACCACGTGAGAGGAATCGGCATGGTATCTCCGGAGCATGGATACATGAAAACCCGGATGAACTCCGGATAAACTAGGAGGTAAAGCTAGCTCATAAGCAACCTCTCCGACTCGCCTCAATACCTCAAAAGGACCTATAAACCTTGGTCTCAGCTTGCCCTTCTTCCCGAATCTCATAATGCCCTTCATCGGCGAAACCTTTAGCAAAACTTTCTCTCCCTCCATAAATGCTACGTCACGCGCCCTCTGATCCGCGTAACTCTTCTGTCTGGAATGTGCTGTGCGGAGCCTCTCCTGAATCAACTTTAGCTTCTCCAAAGCATCTCTCACCAGATCAGTGCCATATAATCTAGCCTCACCAGGCTCAAACCACTCGATAGGAGAACGACACCGACGGCCATACAAAGCCTCGAATGGGGCCATCTCGATGCTGGACTGATAACTATTATTGTACGTAAACTCAGCCAAAGGAAAGGACTGGTCCCACTTACCCCTAAAGTCAATCACACAAGTCCTGAGCATATCTTCCAATATTTGAACTGTACGCTCTGACTGACCATCAGTCTGAGGGTTAAATGTTGTGCTGAGATCTATCTGAGTGCCCATCTCACTATGCAATGCTCTCCAAAAGTGCGAGGTGAACTGAGGACCTCGATCTGATATAATGGACGCTGGCACACCGTGCAATCGGACTATCTCCCGAATGTAGATCTGGGCTAGCCTCTCAGAAGTATAAGTAGTAGTTATAGGAATGAAATGTTCAAATTTGGTCAATCTATCCATAATGACCCAAACCGCATCAACTTTCCGCAAAGCCCGAGGCAACCTAACTACGAAATCCATAGTGATGTGCTGCCACTTCCACTCAGGAATGGGCATCTGCTGAAGTAGGCCTCCTGGCCTCTGGTGCTCATATTTGACCTGTTGGCAATTAAGACATTTAGCCACATACTCCACAATGTCTTTCTTCATCCGCCTCCACCAGTAATGCTGCTTCAAATCACGATACCTCTTCGCGCACCCGGATGAACAGAATACCGAGAACTGTGGGCCTCCTCTAGAATCCTCTTCCTCAGGCCATTAATATTAGGAACACATAAACGGCCCTGGAGTCTCAAAATACCATCCTCGCCCAAAGTAACCTCTTTGGCCCTCCCCTGAACCACTGTCTCCCGAAGCTCTGCTAAGCATGGATCATCAAACTGTCGGGCCTTAATCTCTCCCAATAACGAAGACTGAGCAACCACATGGGCTAGAACTCGGCGAGGCTCCGAAAGATCTAATCTCACTAGGCGATTAGCCAAAGACTAAATGTCTAAGGCTAGAGGTATCTCCTCTGCTGCAATGTAGGCCAAGCTACCTATACTCTCTTCCCTCCTGCTCAAGGCATCCGCTACCATATTTGCCTTGCCCGGATGATAAAGAATAGTAATATCATAATCCCTTAACAACTCAAGCCACCTGCGCTGCCTCAACTTAAGATCTCTCTGCTTGAATAAGTGCTGCAAACTGTGGTGGTCTGTATAAACCTCACAAGACACACCATACAAGTAGTGTATCCAAATCTTCAGGGCATGAACAATCACCGCCAACTCCAAATTATGCACAAGATAATTCATCTTATGAACCTTCAGCTGACGCGAAGCATAAGCAATAAATCTCCCGTCCTACATCAACACACATCCCAACCCAACACGTGAAGCGTCGCAATACACAGTATACATCCCAGAACTGGAAGACATTGTCAGAACTGGTGCTGAGGTCAATGCTGACCTGAGCTTATGAAATCTCGCCTCACACTCGTCAGACCATCAGAACGGGGCATTCTTCTGAGTCAATCTAGTCAGTGGAGCTGCAATAGAAGAGAATCCCTCTAGGAATCGGCGATAATAGCCTGTTAGGCCCAGAAAGCTCCTAATGTCTGTAGCTAAAGTAGGACGCGGCCAACTCTGAACTGCCTCAATCTTCTGTGGATCAACCTTGATACCCTCTCCGGATACCACATGCCCCAGAAATGCCACAGACTCTAACCAGAACTCGCACTTGGAGAACTTAGCATACAGCTTCTGTTCCCGCAAGGTCTGGAGCACAACTCTCAAATGTTGCTCATGCTCACCCAAGCTCCGTGAGTAAATCAAGATGTCATCAATGAATACAATGACGAAGGAATCAATATACAGCCTGAATACCCTATTCATCAAGTCCATGAATGTTGTTGGGGCATTAGTCAAGCCAAAGGACATCACCAGAAACTCATAATGGCCATATCTAGTATGAAATGCAGTCTTCGGAACATCTGAAGCCCGAATCTTCAACTGATGATAACCTGATCTCAAATCAACCTTAGAAAACACACGAGAACTCTGCAACTGGTCAAACAAATCATCAATGTGTGTCAGAGGATACTTGTTCTTAATGGTAACCTTATTCAACTGACGGTAATTAATACACATCCGCATAGATCCATCTTTCTTCTTCACAAATAGAAATGGAGCACCCCATGGCGTTATACTCGGCCTGACGAACCCCTTAGCCAACAGCTCCTCAAGATGCTCATTCAACTCCTCCAACTCCTTAGGAGCCATACGATACGACAGAATGGAAATAGGCTGAGTATCTGGAGCTAAATCCTATACAGAAGTCAATATCACGATCCGGAGGCATACCTGGAAGGTCTGAAGGAAACACATTAGCAAACTATCGAACAACTTGTATTAATAGTAGGAGACTCGGCGGTGGTGTCCCGTACATAAGCAAGGTAAGACAAACAACCCTTATCGACCATATGCCGAGCCTTCAAGAAAGAAATGACCCGGATGGATGCACTAACTGAAGAACCCCTCCACTCCAGCCTCGGCGACTCTGGCATGGCTAAAGTAATTGTCTTGGCATGGCAATCCAGTACGGCATGATAAGGAGATAGCCAATACATGCCTAGAATGACCTCGAAATCAACCATGTCGAGCAATAAGAGGTATGCTCTGGTCTCAAACCCGCAGAATATGATCACACAAGACCTATAGACCCGGTCCACCACCACAGAATCGCCCACATGAGTGGACACATATAAAGGAGAACCCAAAGACTCACGAGGAACATTCAAAAAATGAGCAAATAGTACTGAAACATATGAATATGTGGATCCTGGGTCAAAGAGTACTGAAGCCTCCCTACCACATACTGAGATAATACATGTGATCACGGCGTCTGAGGCCACTGCATCTGATCTGGCCGAAATGGCATAAAATCTGGTTGTAGCACCTAAAGACTGAGCTCCCCTAGAGTGAACTGGAGCTGACTGATCTCCCCCTGAACGGCCTCCCCCTCTAGGACGACACCTTCCGACCTGTCCTCCACCTCTAGGTGGCCGAACTGCTGGTGCTGGACCCATGGGCTGATAACCCTGATGCACTGCCTTGCCCCGAAGCCTGGGACAATGTCTCTGCATATGACCTAGATCACCACACTCATAGCAACCTCTAGGTACCATAGACTGTTGCCCCAAAAGGAACCCTTAATAGCCAAAGGAGAGTAGGAACGCTTTGGCATGGCACTGAACTAAGGCCTCACTGAACCACCTCGAGGAGGTAGTGGAGGTGTTGAATATGAACGCCTGTTGGGCTAACCACCCCCGAACTGACCTCTGCTCCTAGCTGGAGCATCCTTGAAATCCCCTGAGAACATGTCCCTTTTGTCCTGCTGACCTTTCTCCCTGCTCCTCGACCGATAACCTTCGATCCTGCGAGCAATATCCACTACGAGCGGATAAAGATTACCCATCTCCACCTCTCGAGCCATGGTGGACCTAATACCCGGATGCAATCCTGCTATAAACCTCCGCACCCTCTCGGCATCCGTAGGCAATATCATGAGTGCATGGCGAGATAGCTATGAAAACCTAGCCTCATAATTTGTCACTGACATCTGCCCCTGCTCTAGCTGCTCGAACTGACGTCGCAGCTCTTCCCTCTCCGAGGGTGGAATATATCTATCCAAGAACATCTGTGTGAACTTCTCCCAAGTAACCGGAAGAGAACCTGCTGGTCTGCTGAGTATATAAGACTGCCACCACCTGCGAGCTCTGCCCTCTAATTGAAAGGAAGTGAAGTCGACCCCATGAGACTCAAAAATCGTCATGTTGTGCAGCCTGTCCCTGCACCTGTCAATAAAGTCCTGGGCATCCTAGCCCTGCTCACCCCCGAAACCTGGAGGGCGCAACCGAGTCTATATGTCCAATAACTTCTGTTGATCTCCCTTTGCAACTGGTCTAGGCTCTAGTGATGTTGCTATAAGCTGGACCCCACCCACCTGCAGTGTACCTGGTGTATGATGTGTTGTTGTTGTTTGTCCTGCGGCCTGAGCAGTAGGGGTTTGGACTCCCCCTCCCTCCTGATAAGTGGCATGATCTGCTGGGAATAGACCAGCCTGGGACATGGTGTCCATGAATCTCATCATACGGCACATGACCTCCTGGAAGCCCGGCGCCGTCATAAAGTCCACTGGAGCAGGATTTACTGGAGGCACCTCGTCCTGCTCCTCCATGACAGGGTCCTCTGGTGGTGCCACTAGTATAGCTCTAGGACGCCCTCGTCCCATACCTCTAGCAGGTACCCTCCCCATGCCTTCGACCGCGACCTCGGGCGGCGGGGGTAGCGGCATCTCCCGGATCAGGAACATCGGATGCGCGCGTCCTCACCATCTGTGAGAGAATAGAAGAATAAGTTTCAGTACATAATCGATTTCACGATGGATTATGAACAAAGAGAGGTTTCCTAACACCCTATAGCCTCCTGAAGATAAGTACAGATGTCTCCATACCGATCCGCAAGACTCTACTGGGCCTGCCCGTGACTCGTGAGACTTACGTGAATCTAGAGCTCTGATAAAAACTTGTCACGACCCATAATCCTAATACAGGTCGTGATGGAGCCCAACAACGAGTTTAGGCAAGCCAACGTAAATTTCACTAAGTGTTCCTTTTTACTTGATTCATTTATTCACCCATTTACCGAATTTAACAAGTTAAATCATGATATCGAAAGATAATAACTCAGTGGTAGATAAAATAGCTATAAATAAGCGTGAGCCAAAATACGAGCATATATATATACAGTCCAAAGTCCCAAAATAACCACTACGTGTGTGCTAGAAACTAGTGTCACGAGTGTCACGGGCATACTAACAGGATAATCAAAAGATAGAATATACAATCCCACTGTCTGAATAAATAGACGGGAAACAAAAGTAAATGAAACTCCATGATGCTGCTGGGGGTCGCCAGAAGGAGAAGCTCACCATGAATTCAGGTCCGCTACGTTCAATATCTAGCTCCGGTTTGATAACCAGAAACACCAGCCTCAGAACCTGTACAATTAAGTACGGAAGTGCAGCATGAGTACATATTAAATAAATATGTACCCAGTGAGTATCCTGTCTAATCTCGAAGAAGTAGTGATGAGAGGTCGACTCGACACTCACTAAGGTCCAAGAGTATAATATGCGACAGGATATAACAAAAAGCAGTAGGCATGTAAGACAGTAAGCAGCGGTCACGTATAAAGCACAGGAATCCAAGTAAATGCTAGAACAAATAACAATGGCCACTTGCTTTCCCCCAAATATCTAATACAAGTCAATATCCATTAAACAGTGCCAAATAGTCATGCGCACACAGGAATAAGACAACCGGCCGGAGTCAGAAGAAATATCTATGCACTGCCGAGAATCGAATCGGCCTGTCCCATAAGTGCATTCTTACCATAGTACAATATCACCTATGCACTGCCCAGGATCGAACAGCCCGTACCACAAGTGCAACTCTCAATGTAATCATATCATATCATAGTACAAATCTCGTCCATGCACTGCCGAGGATCGAACGGCCCGTACCAAAAGTGCATTCTCAATTATATCATCTCTGTGCACTGCCGAGGATCGAACGGCCCGTCCTAAAAGTGCACATTTCAATCCACTGTGGCGTACGGCCCGCTCCCATGAGAGTGGGGGAAATCACACATCGCTCGCGGAATATAAATTGCGAAGCGGTCACATGCACATATAATGCTATTAAAATTTACTTTCCGTAACAAATTCCTTTCAATTATCCAAGTCCATGAAGTCTCAGGGAAACAATAATATACATAACATGAATTCGTAACGTATAAGTCATTTCAAGACAGAATATATGGCATGTTGTGGTCCTAACTACCGGGACATAACAATAGTAGTCGCTACGTACGGACTCTCATCACTTTGTACGCACGTAGCCCCCAAAACAAATACATACAACACATAGAACACCTATGGGGACAATTCCCTCTTACAAGGTTAGAAAGGAGACTCACCTCGTGTCAAATCTACCCCTCGGACTAAGGATGCTCCCAAAACTCCGAACTACACCCGAGGACTCGCAACTAGCCAAACATGGTAATATTACGTCAATTCAAGCTCAAGGTAGGGAAATTATCCTGTTTATTCAATAATTCAACATTATTGAAGGATTCCTAAAATTTAACCCCGGGCCCGCACGCTCGAATTCCGAAATTGCTCGAACGAATTGCTCACCCATAGCCTAAGGATCGTTAATATGTGATTTCTACTTGATATCATAACAATAGACGGACCATTTACCAATTTTCCTCAAGAACCCTAAGTACTACCCAATTCTTGATTTTCCATCAATTTAATAATTAATCCCATTAATAATTCATGCATTAAACTAGTATTAGGAAGGAATTAACTTACCTTAATAGTAGTTAGGTCGTGGTATGTTCTTCCCAAGCTCACAAGTCTCTAATGGTGGTGGAAAATGAATGAGAGGGATGAAATCCCGAGTTTTGAAGAATATAGGATGCCTGGCCTACAGGGATTCCGCACCTGCGGTCTCGCTCCTGCGAGCTTGGGCTCGCACCTGCAGAAATTGCCAAGGAGGCTGGGGATCACACCTGCGGAGGGGTTTCCGCACCAGTGGAACCGCTCCTACGGAAAATGTTCCGCACATGCGGTCAGAGGGGACCTCACCTGGGGTCGCACCTGCGACTGGGAAACCGCACCTGCGGTCACACCAGATCAGGTGCACCAGCAGCTATGTTAGCTGGTTTTTAGCCTCGTGGAGGTGTCCGGGAGGCACCTGGGCCCACCCGAGCCCCCGTGCAATTATACCAACAAGTCTTAAATCATAATACGGACTCGCTCGAGCCTTCGGAACGCCCAAAACAACGCTAAATCTCAAAATCACACCCCAAAACCCCTAAAACCATAACTTTAAGAACTTCAAGTTCTTGATTTCTATATTGATGCGCCAGACCGACCTATACAACTCGGAATGACATCAAATTTTGCAGACAAGTCATAAATGACATAACGGAACTATTCTTAGTCTAGGAATTACATTCGAACCTCGATAACATAAATTCAAATTTCAAACTTAAGGAAATCCTTATTTCTATGTTGGGTGCCGAAACGCTCCCGGGTTATCGAAAATCTATTTCGAACATACGCCCAAGTTCAAAATCTTCATACGACGCTATTGACACTGTCGGAACTCGATTTTGAGGTCGTTTGCTCAAAATGTCGACCGAAGTCAAACTTGGCCAAATAGGCCAACCTTAAGGAACATAGAATCCCTATACCGCTCAAAACACTTCCAAATCATGAACCACCAGCCCCCGCAAGTCACAAATCACAAGAAGCCGCTATGGGAAGTCTTATATAGGGGAACGGGGTCCGATAACGTAAAACGACCGGTCGGGTCGTTACAAAGGTGATCCTTTGGATTTTTCTCTGTATTGTTTTGCAAGGGACCTTGAATTTTTTCTGACACAAGAGTTGCCAGTTGGCTTAATTGCATTTCCAGATCTTTTAGGGTTGAACCCTGGCTTTCCATCTTTTCATCAGTGACCTTAATGTACTTATACAAAAGGTCATCAAGACTTGAATGAGCTTGTTGAGGCCTTTGTTGATATGGCCCTGCTTGTTGATAAGGTCTATAGTTTTGTTGCCCACAGTTCTCGTTCTGGTATCCCAAAGGACCTTGTACTTGTTGCTTCTGGAAGCTTTAAGAGTTCTTTGTACCATTTGGATTGCTCCATTGAAATCTTGGATGCTTTTGTGCCATTGGACTCCCAAAAGGGTACGGTTTATAACCCACAGAATGGACATGTTCGTCATTATGATTATTTTCTTGACATTCATGGTTCAGATGGTTTCCTCCACACATGTCACAAGCCTCAGATTGGCTTGGTTGTTGTGTATTCACATGAAAAGATTCAAACTTTTGTACCAAAGAAATAATTTTTTGAGTTAGTGTATTTAAAGCATCAACCTGATATACCGTAGCAGCCTTCTTGATGACTACATGCTCAGATGGTCATTGGATGGCATTCTCAAAAATCTCGTTCAACAATTGCAATGCTTCCTCCGTGATTTTTTCCATTACAGAACCTCCTGCAACTGCATCAATCACATTTCTAGCAGAGATTTTTAACCCGTGATAAAAAATATACAGTTACATGTGTTGTCACGACCCAAATTTCCAACCCACGGGATTGTGATCGCGCCTAACATCACACTTGCTAGGCAAGCCAATGTTAGAACTTAACTAACCATTTTCTTTTAAAAAATTTCTTAAACATGAATAAATAATTTAATTAAACATGAAATCTAATACTTTCCAATAACTAATATCAGGAATAATATTCGAAATAATAAACGAACCACGAGCTAATAGTAATTATAAAACTACCCAGGGCCTGGTTTCACAATTCACGAACTACTAAAGAATACTACAAATAATTGGGATGAAAGAAATATATCTCTGTTTTGAATGGAATAAAACAGTATCTAAATAATAAAGGGAAGACTCCAGAAATCTGCGTACGCCAGCAGATCTACCTTGTGTCTCCGTGTGAATGCTCAACTATCACGTTCACCTAGCTCTGGCCGATACCTGGATCTGCACAAGAAGTGCAGAGTGTAGTATCAGTACAACCAACCCCATGTACTGAGCAAGTGTCGAGCCTAACCTCGACGAAGTAGTGACGAGACTACGGCGGGGCATTTATAATATAACCTATGAACAATATATAACAAAACAAGAAGGAAGTTCTAAACTAAACAAAACAATAATCTGTAGCAATGAATAAAATAACTCAGCCACCTTTTCCAGGTCTCAACTATAACCAATTCTCACATAAGTTTCCAAATTCACTTTAAAATAACTGTAAGTGCATAATATGAAAAACAGTAAAGTAAAACAGTAAGTTTTCAAATCTTTGTGTTTAAAATCAGTAAAACATAAATGTCCTCCCTTATAGCTCCTTGTTGCAGCGCGCAACCCGCTCCCACCTGTCCACCCTTAGTGTTCTTCCCTATATATATCACCCTTATTACTCCTGTTGCGGCGTGCAACCCGATCCCACCTGTCCACGCTTATCACTCCTTGTTGCGGCGTGCAACCCCTTCCCACCAGACAATCACATCACTTTATTTATAAAAAAATTCACAATTCAGGTCAAAGACTTTTCATAATATTTTTGTCTCAACAATGGTAAATAGAAAGCTATACTACTCATAAACTTCATCAATTATCATTCCACAATGAAACTAACTGGAATATATATATATATATATATATATATATATATATATATATATATCGTAAAACACTGTCATCCACCTTAATCTTTATGTACCACAATGAAACCAAGGGAACAACCAACACTTCCAAATACTTGAAACAATACTTAACAACAAGTTGACGAAACCAAGTAGACATAGAGACATCAATGATCATGAAACAATTAAGCCAGGGATCAATTAAATTGGAAACGGGGAAATGCATCATGTTCAACAAATAATTTGGTGGTTCATAGATACTCGTCACCTCACCTATACACCACACACATGCAAATTCACATAGCATTTAGGTTGGGGTTCCTATTCCCTCAAGTCAAGGTTAAACCAAGCACTTACCTCAATTCAGTAGGCCACTCACCGCTCAATCACATCTTTTCCTATAAAATTTGCCTTCAACTCACTCGTATCTAGTCATAATTTAGTTTAATATCATTAATTATGGCTAAAGGAATTAACTTTATTTAAAATTCATGGGTTCCCTAAGATTTTCCAAAAACCCCTAATTCTACCATGAAACATTCTAGATTCTAGGTGGAAATCTTGTACAAAGTAGTTAAAGATTGAAAGAGATGAGTTATAAATCACTTACCTATAATTTGGGGAAGAAAATATTTTGGAAAAATTGCCTCTTTTGTTCTAGGGTTTTATTATTTTTGAAAAGTGATAAAATAATGAAAAGGATTGTATTTATATGCACGCCCCAGGTCCCGTCATAGCGTTCAGCGGAATAATTCCGCTGCAGCGGAAATTTGACCTTGCCCCACCAATGTCAGCGGAATTTTTGGCACGGCGGCGGAAATCTGGGCTTGACCACTGCTGACATCTGAAATACGGGCGTTGTAGCAGAACCTTGTCTGTTGGCGCGGAATTTCAAGCGTTGTTGCGCTTCCAGGTTCAGAGAGTTGGGTTCTTCAGCTTTTCAAGTCAGGTATTTTTCTAAGTCTCAAAACACTCTGTGGCCTACTCGAAACTCACCCGAGCCCTTGGGACTCCAAATCAAACATGCACGCAAGTCTAAAAATATCATACGGAATTTCTCGTGCGATCAAATCATTGAAATAACATCAAAAACTACGAATTTAACCTCAACATCATGATTTTTCCTCAAGAACTCTTAAATTTCACTATTTTTCAACCGTAAGTTGAATCACGTCAAATCAATTCCGATTCTTACAAAATTTCACATATAGGACGTAAATATCATAACTAACTTATACCGGGCTCCAGAACCAAAATACGGGCCCGATACCAACGAGTTCAAACATTAATTCATTTCTTTATTTCCTATAAAAACCAGCACAACAATTTTCTTCAAAAATTATTTTCTAAGGCTAGGGACCCCCGGAATTCAATTTCGGGCATACGCCCAAGTCCCATATTTTACTGCGGACCTCTCGGGATCGTCAGAACACATATCCGGGTCCGTTTACTAAAAATGTTGACCAAAGTCAACTAAAACTAAATTTTTAACTTTAAAATTATTATTTCTCATATTTTCACATTAAAGTTTTCTGGTTTCACGCCTGGACCGCGCACGCAAATTGAGGTAATTAAAATTACTCTTTTAAAGGCTAATGAGCCCAGAATAGTGTCTTAATTCATAAGATGACCCTTTGAGTCATGACAATCTCCATCTCTATAACAAACGTTCGTCCTCGCACAGACATAGAAAATTACCTGAACTGGCAAACAAGTGGGGATATCTATTTTGTATGTCCGACTCGGACTCCCAAGTAGCTGCCTCGACGGGCTGACCTTTCCACTGCACTCGAACGGAAGGATAACTCTTTGACCTAACCTGACGAACCTGCCGGTCTAAAATGGCTACCGGCTCCTCCTCAAAAGATAAATCTTTGTCCAATTGGACAGAGCTGAAATCTAACACATGGGAAGGGTCACCATAATATTTCCGG
The DNA here is from genome assembly GCA_005239495.1 of Nicotiana undulata. NCBI lineage: Eukaryota > Viridiplantae > Streptophyta > Magnoliopsida > Solanales > Solanaceae > Nicotiana > Nicotiana undulata. The sequence goes on from ML255823.1 coordinate 60,428, forward strand.
AGCATAGACACATGGAATACTGGATGAACTGAGGATAACCCTGGAGGCAATGCAAGTTTATAAGCTACCTTCCCCACTCTATCAAGAATCTAAAATGGCATGATATACCTAACGCTCAACTTACCCTTATTCCCAAATCTCATAACACCTTTCATGGGTGATACCCGAAGAAATACCCTCTCTCCAACCATGAATGCCACATCAAGAACCTTACGATCGACATAACTTTTTTGATTTGACTGAGCTACACGAAGTCGATCCTGTATAATCTTGACCTTATCTAAGGCCTCCTGAACTAAGTATGTACCCAATAATCGAGCCTCTCCCGGCTCAAACTATCTAACTGGCGATCTACACCGTCAACCATATAAGGCCTCATACGGAGCTATCTGAATGCTCGATTGGTATCTATTATTGTAAGCAAACTCCGCTAACGACAAGAATCGATCCCAAGAACCTCCAAAATCAATAACACAAGTGCGAAGCATATCCTTCAAGATCTGAATAGTACGCTCGGATTGCCCCTCCGTCTAAGGATGGAATGTTATGCTCAACTCAACTCGGGTACCCAACTCACGCTGAACTTCCCTCTAAAAGTGCAAGGTAAACTGCGTACCCCGATCAGAAATGATAGACATGGCACACCATGAAGGCGAATAATCTCTCGAATATATATCTTTGCCAATCGCTCCGAAGTATAAATACTTGCCACTAGAATGAAATGTGTTGATTTAGTCAGCTTATCCACAATAACCCAAACTACGTCGAACTTCCTCTGAGTCTGTGGGAGTCCAACAATGAAGTCCATAGTGATACACTCCCACTTCCACTTAGGAGTCTCTATATGCTGAAGTAAACCACCGGGTCTTTGATGCTCATACTTTACCTATTGGCAATCCAAACAACGATCCACATAAGCAACAAAGTCTTTCTTCATCCTTCACCACAAATAATGATGTCGTAAGTCCTGATACATTTTGACTGCACCCGGGTGAATAGAATACTTAGAACTGTGAGCCTCCTTAAGGATCAACTCACGAAGGCCATCAACATTAGGCACATATATACGACCATGCATCCTCAAAACACTGTCATCTCCAACTGTAACCTTCTTGGCACCACTGTGCCAAACTGTGTCCTTAAGGACCATCAAATACGGGTCATCATCTTGTCGATCTCTGATACGCTCAAATAAAGAATACTGATCGACTGTACAAGCTAGAACACTGCTGGGCAAAATATCCAACCTCACAAACTGATTTGCCAAGGTTTGAATGTATGAATCTAACGGTCTCTCACTGACTGGAATAAATGCAAGGCTGCCCATACTCACCGCCTTCCTACTTAATGCATCAGCCACTACATTGGACTTCCCCGGATGATACAATATAGTGACATCATAATTATTTAATAACTCTAACCATCTTCTCTGTCTCAAATTAAGGTCCTTTTGCTTGAACAAGTACTAGAGACTGCGATGATCCGTGTAAACCTCACATTTCACACCATAAAGATAGTGCCTCCATATTTTTAATGCATGAACAATGGCTGCCAACTCTAAGTCATAGACATGATAATTTTTCTCATGAACCTTCAACTGCCGAGACGCATATGCAATCACCCTTCCCTCCTGCATCAATACCACTCCAAGCCCCACCCGAAGCATCACAATATACCGTGAAAGATCCTAAACCTGATGGAAACACCAACACCAATGTTGAAGTCAAGGATGTCGTGAGCTTTTTAAAGCTCGCCTCGCACTCGTCTGGCCATTTGAATGAGGCACCTTTCTGAGTCAATTTAGTCATTGGGGCTGATATAGATGAAAACCCCTCCACAAAATGACGGTAGTAACCCGCCAAACCCAAGAAGCTCCTGATTTCCGTGGCTGAAGCGGGTCTAGTCCAGTTCTTGACTGCCTCTACCTTCTTAGGATCTACCTGAATACCTCTGTTGATAAGATGTGACCCAAGAAAGCTACTGAATCCAACCAGAAGTCACACTTTGAAAATTTTGCATACAACTTATTATCCCTCAAAGCCTAAAGCGATATACGGAGGTGTTGTTCATGCTCCTTTCGAATGCGGGAGAATATCAGAATATCATCCATGAACACAATTACAAAAGAATCTAGATGAGGCTTGAAAACTCGATTCATCAAGTCCATAAAGGCTCCTGGGGCATTAGTCATGCCAAAGGACATTACCAGAAATTCATAGTGCCCATACCTCGTCCGGAAGGCTATCTTAGGAATATCGGACGCCCTAATATTCAACTGATGGTATCCCGATCTCATATCAATTTTCGAAAACACCCTGGCACCTTGAAGCTGATCAAATAAATCATCAATTCTCGGCAATGGATATTTATTCTTGACAGTGACTTTATTCAACTGCCGGTATTCTATACACATCCTCATCGATCCATCTTTTTTCTTCACAAACAAAATTTGTGCACCCCAGGGCGAGACACTAGGTCTAATAAAACCCTTATCAAGCAAGTCTTGCAACTACTATTTCAATTCTTTCTGGTGAGGCCATCCGGTGTGGGGGAATAGAAATGGGCTGAGTGCCTGGAGCCACATCAATGCAAAAATTGATACCCCTATCGGGTGGCATCCCCGACAGGTCTGCAGAAAACACCTCGGGAAATTTGCGAACAATAGGCACTCAATCTATCGAAGGAACTTCAGCATCAGAATCATGAATATGAGCCAAATATTCCAAACACCCTTTCTCAACCATGCGACGAGCCTTGGCACAAGAAATCACTCTGCTGGGAGAATGACCAGGAGTCCCTTTCCATTTTAATCGAGGAAATTCCAACAAAGCTAATGTAATTGTCTTGGCGTGACAGTCCAAGATGGCATAATAAGGTGACAACCAATCCATGCCCAATATAACATCAAAATCGACCAAGTCCGGAAGCAAAAGGTCTACACTAGTTTCAAGAACCTCAATGACTACTACGCACGAACGGTACACACGATTTACCACAATAGCATCCCCCACATGCGTAGACACATAAATGGGGACACTCAAATCATCACGGGGCATAACCAAATACGAGGCAAAATATGATGACACATAAGAATAATTCAACCCCGGATCAAACAAAACTGAAGCATTTCTATTGCAAACTGAAATGATACCTGTAATAACAGCATCGGAGGACTTTGCCTCAGGTCTAGCTGGAAATGCATATAGTGGGGGCTAGGCTCCACCACCCTGAACTATGTCTCTGGGAGGACCTCTGATAGGCGGACCTCCACCTCTAGAGGGCTGGCCTCCACCCCTAGCGGCTTGACCTCCACTTTTAACAATCTGGTCACTACCTCTAGCTACCTGACCCCTACCCCTGGCTGTCTGGGCAGGTGGTGCCGAAGCTGGTGACAGAACTATGGCACGAGAACCCTGTTACTGTCACTCCCCCTTTTTTCCCCAAACTTAAAGCAGAGAGATCGGGTTTATGAAATTTCGGACAACTCCTTTTGAAGGTAAAAAGGTTTAAAGGAAAAGTCGCCACCTAACAATTTTTATGGTGCGTTAGGGCACCTTGAGTAGTTAACTCATAAACTAGTTTGCGTTACCAGAGATTGGGTAAGGGCTTGAAGTTATCCTAAGGGGAAGGTATTAGGAACCCCTCAGGATCCACAACTGTGGGTCTCGGCCAAATGATTCGTGAATTCAGACAATAAACAAATAACAAACAAGGCTCACATAAGAGGGGATTTCCAACAAGTATTGAAAATGTTTTACTAAATGTTGAAAGAGATCAAAAATAGGCATTTGAGAAAAAGGTCCAAGGTTCAAGGAAATACATATCACATCAATGCAATACCCGATAGGCAGAGCTACATGCGGTATTAACACACCGGTAATCATATCCTTGTTCTACCCTTCCCACCCCGCGAAGGTATCTAAAATGCGTCTGTTGGTCACGAAGCTTATTGCGTGCTATTACCCGTCCCGCCCTATTAGTCCTGGAGGAGGTTAGGACTACTATTCCTACAGGGTAGATACTAGGTTGAACCCCTAGGTTTAAAGGACAAAATTCTAAGCGGCAAATAAAACAGCTAGGACTGCAAATACAGGGTCACAAGGAAGCAGACACGAGGCTCATATATCCCTCCACAAATTATACACATGAATAGCACGACTCAAACACAAAGAGGTCTCAAATTTCAGAACCTAAGATAGGATGACTAAATGTGAATACAATAGCAGGACAGACTGATGTGCGAGTTCTAGAAGAAGTATCTTAGTTAGTTTTAGACTATGATTTCGTATCCGTAATTAGCAAGACACGAAAAACAGTTTTCAATTTTAATAAACTTAAGGCCTAGGTCTTGCCTAGGCGGGTTAGAAAACATTCCAATTATCCTGTTTAGTCTCAGTAGCAAATAGACCGGACGAATCTGCTTTAGACTTAGTCGTGGTAGAAAGGTGATTATTTAAACAGGTGTGAATGCAACCCTATGTTGTTCTAAATGCAGAAAGATGTTTTTTCACAATTGAAATCTATTTCAACTAGATTACTTATTATACAGAAGGTATGGAGACATGATTTCATTAAGTTGCTCAACCTAGCACATGATTTCTAGATGTCCCTAGAAGTATATTTAACACATGAGTTTGGCATAGATCATATGAGCATGCTGAGAATGAATTCCTAAAGTGACATGGTTTCTAATGCAAATATTGACAATTGAGGTTATTATTTTACCTAAATAGGATTTCTAGATATAGTAATTATGAACATGCAGAGGCAGTATCATCATGACGACCATTGTTTATAGTCATTTTAATTACGAACAGGATTTCTGAGTGAGGCAATTGCAAAGATGAGGCAGCGATTATAACAGCTTTTACTGAACATGTCTCTAAGAGGACATGAATAAAGCGTACATGCTGAGATAAATAGACCTAAAACATGGATTCTAATGCATGCATGGAAAGTACTCCTAAACATATGACTATTTCACACATAGGTAAAATAAACCCTATAAGCATGTTTTCTACCCGTAACTATACTAAGCATGCATAACCCCACCCATTTCACTATCCAGCCCTAGAGTTCTTTTTACAATTAATTATTGCAGACCAGCGATCATAAATTACATAAATGAATAAGAGAATTAAGAAGTTATACTATAGGGAGCCTAACAGTAGGCCCAAGTATCCAAGTCCAAACATGCCATATGCCGTGACCTTTTTGTAACCCAGGTGTGTCAGAGTTCCTAAGGATCTCAGAGGACCCCAGGCAATGCTCACACCCAAGTTCCCTAGCCAGGAATGAGTAAGTGCAGTGTGGAATGCCAGCCTTGTGTGTCAGAGTTCAATGGGTACTTAGATGGTCTCCAAGGCAGTTCTCACACGAAGGGGGATGAACATAGCAACTAAGAGTAGTGAAATGTGCTCATAGCTTAAAGGAGTTGAGTTTGAAAAGTAGCATTGAAATAACTGTTTTGAAAATAGTTTCAGAGAACAACATAAGAGTTTATTTTATGAAAACCAGTTTCGAGAGGGAAGAAACAGGACAATCACAGCTCAGAAGACATGCAGAGTTCAGGAAGCAAACACAAAAAGGGATAGGGGAACTGGGGGACAAATAAGTCACATAGCAGAAGCAGACTTGCACACAAATAGTCCTCAGAATAGAGTTACAGGTTTTTAAACAACTATAACATGGTTGTCATTAGATTGAGAGGGTGTCAAACAGTGTCACATGTTAGGTTTAGGATAAAGATTACACAATAACTAAGTATGGTGTGTACATGCTCATAATATTAGGAGTCAGGGGGTAAGGCAGATTCATAATGAAACACATAGGAGAAGTACTAGACATACTAAACTGAAGGAGAAGGGAGGTCACCAGAATAAATAGATATGCTAGTTCTACAGAAATCAGGCAGAATCATAGTGAATAACATAAGCAAAGTAATAGGCATGTTAGACTAAAGGGGGGAAGGGGAATCACATAGACAAGTAGACATGCTAGACATAGAGTCAGGCAGGATCATAGTGAATCATAATAGACCTGTGAGACTACAAGGAAAGGGGGAAATCACATAGATATGATAGTTACAGGGTAAACAATATAACCATAAGTAAAAGCACAAAAGGAATAACTGGAATCTTAACACAAACTGAGACATATGGTTTTGGGTATAGTAACCTTAAACTAGGAACATACCGGTTAATAGTGAGAATAGAAAAACAGTTGTGCAGAGAAGTAGAGCAGTAGGACAACGGTATGCAGATGCAAGAGAGCAACAGTAATTACTCAGTCTTGGCTTTTAGCCGACTGAGTAGTCAGTAACTAGCAAGAGAGAATGTGTATGAGAGAAAAAGAGAATTCAGAACAATATGAGTGTGCTCTGTGTGTATACCTTAGTAATCTTAGTGCATGTTATGCTAAAAGGAATAGAGTATTTATAATTCTGAAAACGAGTAAAACAAATAAGGTAAGGAGTACTAGTTTTAGCACAATTATGGAGAAAATACTCAATTAGTATCAATTAAAGACATGGACTCCCTTTAATTAGGTAGTCAAGTTCAATAAGAATTAAATAAGGAAAAGGAATCAACTTATGAACTGATTTTACTATAATATGGGTAGTAAAATCATGTAGCACTAAATAAAGGCCAAATACAGAATGTTATAAACAAAGAAAGTATAGGCGGCACATAAATAAGGTAAGTATTCAGTTTAGTTTTAAAAATCAGTCAAAGAATCACGGATGAGACTGAAGATCACCAGGAATCAATGTTAATTAAGGAAACATCTCACAAATAAGGAAGCAATTCAAAAAATCAATACATAATTATAGGAGATACGCACAAAAGCATAGATTCAAAGAGAATGTCACGGCTTTGCATAGAATCAATGGAGTATTTAGGTAAATAATCATCAAATAGTACTTAAATCGGAGAAGCCCTAAACAGGGAGTCATAGAACAGTAGAGGATTAAAACCCCTAACAACGAGAGCCACAGAGAAAACATGAATGGCTTCACAAGAAACATACACACATAATCGAAACAGGCTAGAAAGAATTAGGGCTTTTCAACCTAATAACTCAGATAGCAAGACAACATAAGAGAATCATTCAAAATACAGTAAGAATCACTAAAAACTAGAAGTAAAACCGTTTTTGAAAAAGGGTTAAGAAACCCTAGTTTGAAATTGAAAGATCATTTAAAGATGAGGGTTTTTCAGAGAAAAAAAATGTAGAAAAGCTTCGTAATACCGTAGATTTAAAGTAGATCTAAAATAAATTGAAAGACATAGGGTTAGGGTTTCGTGGAACCCATAGAAGAGGAAGAACCTCATAGATGGCACCGGCTTAAGCCGGAACAGGGTGTAGACCTTACTCAAACGGCCGGGGAGGCTTGAAAGTGGCATGGGGCAATGGGAGACAAGATAACTGCTCCGAGCTCGCCTGAGGACCCCAGGGTATCACTGGACCGGTGAGAGGTAGGTAAATGACCACGAGATGATGAAGAACCAAGGTTTCCGGTGAGAAACAAACCGGAGAAGATGGACAGACCTCATCGGAGAGGGGGGAAGTCAAGGAGACTTCTAGAGAGAGCTAGAGAGTCACAGGGAGAGATAGAGAAAGAGTGAGTCTTGGAAAATGAGGGTCGGTTGGGNATCAATGACTCAGATAATTAGAGGGGTTGGGCCAAGTAGAGTTTGAAGATTTGGCTGGTTAAGTGTGTAAGAGATCAGGTGGGGTTGGGTTAGAATTTGGCTAGATTTTAAAGTAAAAATAGGTTAAATGTTAAACACCCAAATTAAATAGGATAATTAATTAATTAAATGGCTAGTAATAGTGCAAAAATGAAACTAAAACCAAATAAATGAAATTAAGATAATTAACTACTATAAAAATATAAAAATGATTAGTTATTTATTTTAAAAAATGGTATAAATGCATATTTGTGCTATATTTGCAAAAATTGCTGAAATTAACTAATTTTAACACAATTATGGACAAAATACTCAATTAGTATCAATTAAAGACATGAACTCCCTTTAATTAGGGAGTCAAGTTCAATCAGAATTAAATAAGGAAAAGGAATCAACTTATGAACTGATTTTACTATAATAGGGGTTGTAAAATCATGTAGCACTCATTAAAATCCAAATACAGAATGTTATAAACAAAGAAAGTATATGCGGCACATAAATAAGGTAAATATTCAGTTTAGTTTTAAAAATCAGTCAAAGAATCACGGATGAGACTAAAGATCACCAGGAATCAATGCTAATTAAGGAAACATCTCACAATTAAGGAAGCAATTCAAAAAATCAATACATAATTATAGGAGATACGCACAAAAGCATAGATTCAAAGAGAATGTCACGGCTTTGCATAGAATCAATGGAGTATTTAGGTAAATAATCATCAAATAGTACTCAAATCGGAGAAGCCCTAAACAGGGAGTCATAGAACAGTAGAGGATTAAAACCCCTAACAACGAGATCCATAGAGAATACATGAATGGCTTCACAAGAAACAAACACACATAATCGAAACGGGCTAGAAAGAATTAGGTCTTTTCAACCTAATAACTCAGATAGCAAGACAACATAAGAGAATCGTTCAAAATACAGTAAGAATCACTAAAAACTAGAAGTAAAACCATTTTTGAAAAAGGATTAAGAAACTCTTGTTTGAAACTGAAAGATCGTTTAAAGATGAGGGTTTTTCAGAGAAAAAACGTAGAAAAGCTTCGTAATACCGTAGATTTAAAGTATATCTAAAATAAATTAAAAGACATAGGGTTAGGGTTTCGTGGAACCCAGAGAAGAGGAAGAACCTCAGAGATGGCACCGGCTTAAGCCGGAACAGGTTGTAGACCTTACTCAGACGGCCGGGGAGGCCGAAATGTGGCATGGGACCATGGGAGACAAGAGAACCGCTCCGAGCTCGCCTGAGGACCCCAGGGTATCACTGGACAGGTGAGAGGTAGGTAAATGACCACGAGATGATGAAGAACCAAGTTTTCTGGTGAGAAACCAATCGGAGAAGATGGACAGACCTCATTGGAGAGAGGGGAAGTCAAGGAGACTTCTAGAGAGATCTAGAGAGTCACAGGAAGAGATAGAGAGAGAGTGAGTCTTGAAAAATGAGGGTCGGTTGGGGGGTTGGGGGGTTAATTGAATTAATTATGGTAATAGGGTTCTGGGCAGTTGATCTATTTTGATCAACGGCTCCGATAATTAGAGGGGTTGGGCCGGGTAGAGTTTGAAGATCAGGTTGGTCAATTGGGTCGGTTAAGTGGGTAAGAGATCAGGTGGGGTTGGGTTAGAATTTGGCTAGATTTTAAAGTAAAAATAGGCTAAATTTTAAATACCCAAATTAAATAGGATAATTAATTGATTAAATGGCTAGTAATTGTGAAAAATGAAATTAAAACCAAATAAATGAAATTAAGATAATTAACTACTATAAAATTATAAAAATGATTAGTTATGTATTTAAAAAATGTTATAAATGCATATTTGTGCAATATTTGCAAAAATTGCTGAAATTAACTAAATAATGCCAATATTGGCTAATTTGTAAAATAATTAAATCCTAAGGGGATTAAAATAAGATATAAATAACATATTGAATAAGAAAATGATTTGAAATTACTTATAACATCATTTATGCATAATTATGAATAATTATGGAATATAAAGTATTAAGTAAATAATTTGATAAAATACAGAAAATCATGGAAAAATATCACTCACTGTAGAGATTGACTTTGAAGGTATAAATGCAAATTTGAAAATAATTTGAGGAAAAATTGGGTATCAACAGCTTCCCCTCTTTACCCGGGAAGGATGAAAGAGATGTCGGGTAAAGATATGATGGCCAATTTTGACCGAGCGGAAATGGTATGAAAGATTCAGACTGCACCCTGGCTTCTGAGCTGCCTACATATCCCTGGTTTTACAGGAATCAGGCCGTATGTAGTTCAGGAGCCACTAGTGAAGTATACCGGTGACGTTTTATAAGGACGGACGCAAGGTGCAAAGCAAGGTGAGCAAAGATGGTTTATTGGGTAGTTAGGAATACTGGAGCGGTCCGCTCCTGCCTGGCTGGCTATTCTTGGCCGGGTTTCCTACAAATGAATGACCAGCATATATTGTGCGTGATTTAAACATGATGCAGATTCCCATTGGACTATGAATGTCTTCTTTGGACGGTTGAGGATGACTTCCTTAGACCATGATGTCCTGGGCCATGAATCGCTTGATGCGGGATTCACAAGCTATGAAATGATGTTCTCGGGTCATGAGGATAGTGCCTCTGAACTATGATGCCTTTGAATAATGATATGCAAGCTGATAAAAGATATCCTCAGGCCATGCAATGATGTTCTCGGGCCATGAAGATAGTGCCTCTGAATGATGACGCCTTTGGATAGGTTGGCGATATTTCAGCCCGTGAGAGATGCAATAGTATGATGCTAACAAGACATAGCTTAGTCTTGCGAATTAAAAGGGCAGACCTTAGCCCAAAAGGAAATGAGTTAGATATTGGTAGAGACAATAGTTTCTTTGAAAAGTAAAATGGAGGTAGTGTTTAACCTCGTAAGGCAGAATGGTCGCCTTATGCAAGTGATAAATGCAGATGGAGGTAGCGTTGAACCTCGGAAGGCAGAATGGTAGCCTTATGCAAGAAATAAATGCAGATGGAGGTAGCGTTGAACCTCGGAAGGCAGAATAGTAGCCTTATGCAAGAAATAAATGCAAATGGAGGTAGCGTTTAACCTCGGAAGGCAGAATGGTAGCCTTATGCAATGCTGATGCAGATGGAGGTAGAATTTAATCTCGGAAGGTAGAATGGTAGCCTTATGCAATGCAGATGCAGATGGAGACAGCGTTTAGTCTCAAAAGGCATAATGGTAGCCTTGTGCAATGCAGATGCAGGTGGAGGTAGCGTTTAACCTCGGAAGGCAGAATGAAAGCCTTATGCAGAAGAGAAAATGCAGATGGAGACAGTGTTTAGTCTCGGAAGGCAGAATAGTAGCCTTATGCAATGCAGGAAACAAAATGCAGATGGAGACAGCGTTTAGTCTGGGAAGGCAGAATGGTAGCCTTATGCAGAAAAGAAAATGCAGATAGGAATTCTTAGCAGGTGATGAATTATGGCCGAAGAGTCGTTTGTGATAATAACAAATGTCGGCGTGTGCGATGATTTTGAGAAGCGTGTCTTTGAGCAATGTACGTCCTTCGGGAGGATAATATGTTTTGGGGTCCCCTCTTAAGCGTTGTGCCTGCATCCAAAGAACAATCGTGAGTTCTGTAAGGGGAAGGTTAGTTCGTATCCCCGCTGGCTTTGCTTGACTTGTCTACTTGATCATGTTGATATCATTTATTGTATCATAGGGGTAGTGTTTGCTAAACAAGCTATTTTGAGAAATAAATATGTATGATTTTATAATGATATGATATAAGCATATAATCTAAAATAGGTTTTCTTTAGATGAACTGACGACCGGGACACAGTCTGAGACATTGAAACCTCTCCTGCCTCGTAATTTTGAGGGTCCTCCTCAAAATTCTGCCCCTGTTTGATGGGTGGAAACTTCTGACTGTTGCTCGGGCGGTGATCGACTGAACTTGCTTCAGAATTTTGAGGGCCCTCCTCAAAATTCTGCCCCCAATTTCCATTCGTGGGAAAAGAGAAATTTTTATTGAATTGTGACCGAACCCATAGGGTTTTCTACGTATCCCCTCTTAAACGGGAATCAGGTCAGGCGTAGTTCAATTTAAATTGTTGACCAAAGCATAAGGAATTACACATAGTAGCGCTTGACTGCATCTGAATTGATTGGTTTTGGCCAAACTTCTCCGTCCATTTCTGCAAGTATAAGTGCTCCTCCTATCAATACTCTATGAACCATGTACGGGCCCTGCCAGTTGGGAGAGAACTTCCCTTTGGCTTCATCTTGATGTGGAAAGACTTTCTTCAGCACCAGTTGCCCTGGTGTGAATCGTCTTGGCTTGACTTTCTTGTTGAAGGCTCTGGTCATTCTGTTTAGATATAGCTGACCGTGACAAACTGCGTTCATTCTCTTTCCATCTATGAGGTCTAGTTGCTCATAACGGTTCCTTACCCATTCTGCTTCGCTGAGCTCAGCTTCTTGTATGATTCTCAGAGATGGAATCTCAACTTCGGCAGGAATAATAGCCTTTATACCGTAGACCAGCATATAGGGAGTTTCCCCGATTGATGTGCGGACTGTGGTGCGATATCCCAATAAGGCGAATGATAACTTCTCATGCCATTGCTTGTGCCTTTATATCATCTTCCTTAATATCTCTTGATGTTTTTGTTAGCGGCTTCTACAACTCCATTCATCTGAGGTCTGTAAGCTGTGGAGTTCTTGTGTTTGATCTTGAGTGTTTCACACATGGCTTTCATCAAGTCACTGTTGAGATTAGAACCATTGTTGGTGATGATTGACTTTAGAACCCCGAACCGACAAATAACGTGGTCGCGGACAAAGCCGGCCACAACTTTCTTGGTAACTGCTTTGTAGGAGGCTGCTTCGACCCATTTGGTAAAGTAATCAATGGCGACTAGAATAAACATGTGTCCGTTGGAGGCGGTAGGCTCGATTGGTCAAATGACGTCCATGCCCCAAGCGGCGAACGACCATGTGAACTCGTTGCGTTAAGCTCACTCGGAGGTACCTTTATCATATCTCCATGTATTTGACAGCGGTGGCATTTCCGACCGTACTGGATGCAGTTTGTTTCCATGGTCATCCAGAAGTAACTAGCTCAGAGTATCTTTTTTGCTAATACAAACCCGTTCATATATGGACCGCAGGTCCCAACATGAATTTCTTTCAATAGTTTTGATGCTTCCTTTGCGTCGACACACCTTAATAATCCCAAATCAGGAGTCCTTCTGTACAGGGTTCCTCCACTGTGAAAGAAATTGTTAGACAATCTCCGAATTGTGCGCTTCTGAGTGGCATTTGCAAGCTCTGGGTATTCTCCTTTTTCCAAATACTCCTTGATGTCATGAAACCAAGGATTTTCGTCTGCTTCTTCCTCAACATGGGCACAGTAGGCCGGCAGACTGTGAATTTTCACTGGAATGGGGTCAATGAAAGTTTTGTTTGGATGTTGAATCATAGATGACAAGGTAGCCAGAGCATCGGCGAACTCATATTGGATTCTGGGAAAATGCCGGAACTCTATCTTTGTGAACCTCTTTCTCAACTCCTGAACATGATGTAGATAGGGTAGTATTTTTGACTTTTGGGTTTCCCACTCCCCTTGAACTTGATGTACCCATAAGTCTGAGTCACTAATAACTAATAGCTCCTGGACGGTCATGTCGATGGCCATGTTGAGCCCTAAGATGCAGGCCTCATATTCAGCCATGTTGTTGGTGCAAGGAAACTTGAGTTTGGCGGATGCTGGATAATGCTGACCTGTTTCCGATATTAAGACTGCTCCGATACTGACTTCTTTGAAGTTTGTTGCGCCATCAAAGAACATCCTCCGACCGTCGTAGGATTCTGCAATGTCTTCTCCTACGAATGGTACTTCTTCGTCAGGAAAATACGTTTTCAGGGGTTCATATTCTCCTTCCACTGGATTCTCAGCAAGATGGTCTGCTAATGCCTGTCCCTTGACAGCTTTTTGAGTCACATAAATGATGTCGAACTCACTCAACAGGATTTGCCACTTGGCTAGCTTGCCAGTGGGCATGGTTTTCTGAAAGATGTATTTCAGTGGATCCATCCTTGATATGAGATATGTTGTGTAGAAGTAGTGTCTTAACTTCTGGGCGACCCAAGTCAAAGCGCAGCAAGTGCGTTCCAGCAAAAAATACCGGGCCTCATATGGAGTGAACTTCTTGCTGATAATAAATAGCTTGTTCCTTCCTTCCTGTTTCGTCATGTTGCCCCAGAACGCAACCGAAAGCTCCATCTAATACGGCGAGGTAGAGTAGCAAGGGTCTACCTGGCTCAGGTGGTACCAAGACTGGCGGTGTGGATAGATACTCCTTGATTCTGTCGAAAGCTTTCTGACAATCCCCGGTCCACTTAGTCGCAGCGTCCTTCTTTAACATTTTGAAGATCGGCTCACATATGACTGTAGACTGTGCTATGAATCGGTTGATGTAATTGAGCCTTCCCAAGAAGCTCATAACATCTTTATTGCTTCAGGGTGGTGGTAGTTCTTGAATTTCTTTGACCTTTGACGGATCCAATTCTATTCCCCGGCGGCTCACAATGAATTCCAGCAACTTCCCAGCAGGAACCTCGAATGCACACTTTGCGGGGTTCAGCTTCAGATTATATTTTCTCAACCTATTGAATAACTTCCTTAAATCATCCATGTGATCAGCAGCTTTCTTTTGATTTGATAATGACGTCTTCCACATACACCTCGATCTCTTTGTGAATCATGTCGTGGAATATGGTATTCATGGCCCTCATGTAGGTGGCCCCTGCATTCTTTAAACCGAACGGTATCATCTTGTAACAGTATACTCCCCAGGGCTTGATGAACGCCGTTTTCTCAGCATCTTCCTCATCCATCCAAATTTGATGATATCCAGCGAAGCAATCTACGAAAGACTGTAGCTCATGCTTGGCGCAATTGTCAATTAGAATGTGTATGTTTGGCAAGGGGAAGTCATCTTTAGGACTGGCCCGATTGAGATCCCGGTAGTCGACACAGACTCTGACCTTCCCGTCTTTCTTTGGCACAGGTACAATGTTGGCTAACCATGTCGAGTATTCAACCACCCGGAGAACTCTGGCGTTGATCTGCTTGGTAACTTCTTCTTTGATTTTCAAACTCATGTCAGGTTTGAACTTTCTAAGCTTCTGCTTTACAGGTGGACATGTCGGATTGGTCGGCAATTTGTGAGCCACAATGGGCGTACTTAGATCAGGCATGTCGTCATATGACCAGGCAAATATGTCCTCATACTCCTTTAGGAACTTGGTGTACTCTTTACTCTTTGACGGTGACAAATGGATACCGATGCGTGTTTCCTTGACGTTTTCTGAGTCTCCCAGGTTGACAATCTCAGTTTCATCCAAGTTGGACTTAGGTCTATTTTCAAAGTTTTCGACCTCTTTAACGATTTCGTCGGGTATATCGTCTTCGTCTGAATCAATGTTTGTTTGTTGTGTCGCCTCATTGCACGTCACAGTCATTGGTTCATCAAGTAAAGTAATAGTAATGTTGTATAGATAAAGTAATGAGAGAAAATTGTGACAATAAATATCGGATTCATAAAGAAATTGAAAATTGCGTTTGATAAATTGAATAACTTGTTTTGAATATTGAAGATCTTATTGCGGGAACCGAAAAATGCAGAAAAGGAAAATTGTTTAGTAAATAAAACGGTAAATAATGATTGTTTTTAGCCTTGCTAGCCCGAGGCCCGGCGGGCTCTGGTGGTCCTGATAGACCAATTCTTGAGATATGCTCCCTCGCTTACTGCCTGTACGGAAAAGCCTTCCTCCCCCTCCTCTTCGAGAATAACACAGAAATCCATATCATCATCCTTTAGGAACAAATTCCTTAGTGCAGCGAGTGCTTCTTCTTCGTCTGACCCATAAGTAATGTTGGCCTGCTGGAAGGTCTGCTCCAAATTCGGTATCGGCTGCTCCAATGGGTAGTAAGGACCGCGCCAAGGGGGAGACCAGCTGTTGAATTCCTCCCATGTGTACTTATATCCCATACCGAAAGTAGTACCATGTTTCTTGATTTTGATAGGTTTGGAGATTCCTTGAAGGTTCTTGCCGAGCCTTTTGCCAGGCTCGTACCCATTCCAGTTTAGTATTCTCTCGATTTTGCTATCCCACCATTTGTCTTTGTCAATGGCGTTGACTCTCTCAATATGGTGATAAGTTCCTCAACCCACTTTTCTCTATCCATCAATCACAGGGATAGTCTGGCAACTATAGATAGGGTTGCTACTGTCGCCGTGGATGATTACCTCTTGGTGGTTCCACTCGAATTTCATCGCCTGATGTAGTGTTGATGCAACGGCCCCAGCAGCATGGATCCAGGGTCGCCCTAACAGCAAGTTGTAAGATGCCGGAACGTCTATTACTTGGAAGTCCACTTCGAACCAGGTTGGTCCCATCTGTAAGCATAGACTGATTTCCCCCATGGTAGCTCTTTGGGACCCGTCGAAGGCTTTCACGTTGATTGCTCCCTATCTTATCTCGTGTAGCCCTTTACCTAATTTCTTGAGTGTTATCAGCAGATAAATGTTAAGACTGTAACCTCCGTCGATCAAGATCTTTGTGATGAAATGATCTTCGCATTATACGGTGATGTGTAATGCTTTGTTATGTCCCAATCCTTAAGGTGGTAACTCGTCTTCATGAAAAGTAATTTTATGATTTTCTAGTACCTGGCCTACCATGTTGGCCATTTCTCCACTGGTTATGTTATTCGGCACGTATGCTTCGCTCAACACTTTTAGTAAAGCATTTCTGTGCGTCTCAGAATTCTGCAGCAAAGAAAAAATGGATATCTATGCTGATGTCTTGTTCAGTTGGTCAATGACCGAATACTCCATAGCCTGTATTTTCCTCCAAAGATCATCAGAACATGTTTCAATGAGGGAGGACGGTTGGCGGCTTGTTTGCTTGACTCGGCCAGATGTTCAGGGGTATAGACTCTACCAGTTCTCGTCATACCCTGTGTTGCGATGACTTCCTTAGACCTGTTTTTACCTTTCCATCTTGCCTCAGCTGTATAATCCCAAAGGATAGCATCTGAATAGAAAGGTGGTGTGGTTGACATTGCTACTGGAAATGGCGTGGTCATTCTCACTTCAACTGGAGAGTATGTTAGGGGTGGCAAGACTGCAACCTCGAGTGGTGCTGGTGCATTTGCTGGAGATACAAACTCAACTTCAATTGGCACTGGCGTCTTCGCCTTTGCAGGCGGCACTGCTTAAAACTCAAGTGGGACAGACATATTTACCTCGGCATTCTCAGATGGATGAATCTGGACTATGATCGGGTTGAGAGTGACCACAGGTTTCTTTAGGTCATCGCCTTCTGCGATCAATCCGATTGACCCCTCGGGATCCCAATCATCATCAACTTCAATCATATAGATACCTCCATCCTTATGGTCTGGTAAAGGGTTATTGCGGACATTCGGATCGGGATCCTTTGCTACAATAATCTTGTTATCAATGAGGGTATGTATTTTATCTTTTAGAGATCGGCATTCTTCGATGGTGTGTCCTTTCATGCCAAAATGGTATGCATAGGATTTGTTTGGGTTAACCCACTGAGAAGGGCTCTCAGGGGTGGCAGCAGGGATAGGTGTGACGTAACCAGCAGCTTTGAGCTTTTCATACACATGGTCGATGGGCTCGGCTATGGCGGTATATTGCTTTGGAGGGCGGCGATCAAAGTTAGGACGAGGCCTAGGGAAGTTTTGACGGGTAAGGGGTGATTGATAGTGAGGTGGCAAGGAATTATAGGTGTTGTATACGGGAGCGAGTTGCGAATATCTAGGTGAGGTAGGTTGATATGTGGGTGGTGGAGGTTGGTATGAAGGTGAGGGTGCTTGGTAGTTTGAGATGGGCTCATATGTGAAGGGAGGTGTTGGGTAGACTTGGTATTTGGGTGGGGATTTGGCTTGTTTTGCAACCATTACGGCTCCCACATCTCTCTTCTTAGACACACCACCGAACTGCAAATCTTTGTTAGTGGCCTGCAAGTCTTTAAAATTTGTAACCATACCGTTTTTGATGCATTCCTCAATTCGCTCCCCAAATTTGATAATGTCGGAGAACTTGTGGCCTTCAACCATCATTAGCCGTTCATAATATTGTGGGTCCTGATCTCGGACAATGAACTTGTTCATCTGTTCCTCTTCTAAAGCAGGTCTGACTTTAGCAGCTTCCGACCTCCAATAAGTAGCATACTCGCGAAAGGTTTCTGTGGGTTTCTTCTTCAAGTTCTGGATGTAGAACACATCTGGTGCGTTCTCTGTATTGAATCTAAACCTGTCCATGAAGTCTGTTGCCATACCTACCCAGTTCGACCATTTCTTAGGGTCTTGGCTGATGTACCAAGATTGTGCGTCTCCCTTTAGACTCCTCATGAACAGCTTCATACAGATCCTTTCGTCTTTTCCTACGCCAACCAACTTATCACAGTAGGTCCTCAGATGGACTCTCGGATCACCAGTGCCATCAAATATATCAGACTTTGAAGGTTTGTACCCCTCGGATAGTTCAACGTCAGGTTGTATACATAGATCTTCATAGTTCAAACCTTCAATTCCCTTGACTCCCTCGACACCCTGAACTTGGCTAGTCAGTTTTCTAAGTTCCTCGGCCAGATTCTTGATCAGTAAGTCTTTCTCGTCAGATTCGGAGGTATGTGAGATAGGCGGAATGGAGTGGGTCACAGTTTCCACGTAGATGGGATTGTTGTAGGCATGGAAATGGTCCTTCGTGGGGTTTTAAGGTTCGTGGATGGATGGTGGAGTATTGTTTAGGCAAGTGTTGCATGGTGCAAGAAGAGTTTGGTGAGGTGCATGGTGATTTTGTTGTTTTGGGATATTCTGTGGTGGTGTAGGATTGACGTCAGGGACGTTGAGGGAAAATGACAGTTTGGCCAGATTCCGGACCTGGTCGAGATCCTCTTGAAACTTCAACAATTTTTGTTCCAATGGTGACATGTTCTCATGCAAAACCTTAATACCCCAGACTTCAGTGGCCTCAATCTGTTCAACTGTATTGTCTTTCCTGATACTGCTGGATTCTGCCATCTTACTTTTGCTCTTGTTTCTACCTTTGGGAGGACTGAGAGGAGGAGTAGGTGGAGGCCCTTTGGATCTTGTGCGGTAGGCGGATGATGCCAGAATGCACGAACTAACCTTTGGGGAGGGGAATAATAAAGAAAATAAAAACAAAAAGGTAACCAAGTCAGTGAGGATTATAAAAAATATTGCAGAAATTAAACACATAATGCGAAAATGTAAAGTGTATCCTGAGTTGGGGACCTCTTTGTGCCCGATGTAGTCCTATCAACAAATTGATTCGGAGAACTTAAAGTGCTAAATGCCTCATTTTATTGATAGAAAATAGACAAATCTTTAAGACGACTCTAAATATGAGAAAATTAAAGGCACTAATGGCCATAGGCCTTATTACATTAATGAAGGAAAATAAGACACCCCTATCTATTTGGTCCCAGAAAGACCTTCCCCAGATTTGGCATTCTTGTTTCCCTCGATCAACTTTCCCAACTCGCGAAGTCCCAGCAGTAGGTAGGTTCTGGCTAAGTATCCCCCTTCAGCTCCCTCAGCCTTTTGGCAAGTCTCGATCCTTTTGATGAATTTCTCTTCCAGTTCAACTATACCTTGCTCCAAGTGACTCAACCTCTGTTTGGCGCTGACAGCCATGTCCTTCCATTCCTCGATCAACCTTTTGTTAGACTCATGTATCTTGTGGTGATCGTCCTCACATTCATGGATCCTTTTACGCAGTTGGTTGTACTTGACTTGTGCTTCTGCCTTTTCGTCTATGACCCGGTGACCTCGAACGAACCCCGGCTAGATTCGACCACCCAGATCTTCTTCTAACAAACCAAGATAGAAAGGAGTGCAACCGGCGTGATACATGTTTGGCTCGATGGTGTCCTTTTCGAGCCTAATCCTGCAGTGCCATAGGTGTTGAGCTTGGCACTTGTGAGGGCTATCATCATTCTGAAAGTCTGCTCGAAGATGGCTTATTTTCTCAACCCTATGTATAACCTGCCTTCTACCTGCTTGCCTCATAACTCGCAGAAGGACGTAAGGGTATGTCCCCCTTATACCAATCAATATTAGAAATGAAGCGTCCCGGGATCGAATGATGGACTCGTCTGTCGGAAACCACTCGAACATCCATTGAACCTGATCCTCGATTAAGTTACCAAATAATTCAACCTATCCTTCGGCATTCTCTGGCTGAGCGAACATGTCAGGAATATAGTTCATTCGCTTTGGGTGATGGAAAGAGATATGGTCATCCCAATCCTTCGATGGATGTCTTGTCGGTATTCACCTTTTTGCAGATGTTCTATGAGCCAGAGTTGGAGTAATAAGTTGCAACCTTCAAAATGTCTTGCTCCTCGCTGATACATTTCTAGGGACCGATATATATCTGCAATGATCATGGGCACAATGCTAAAATCATGCCAGTGTATCCCTTCCATTAGCGTCTTAGTTACCATGGCCAACCTAGTATGGATTCTTTCCTTCTTCATTGGGAATACAATCAAACCCAAAAAACACACCATAAACACGAACACTCGGTGATGGATATGTCCCAAAGAGGTGATGTAAAACTCGTCTTGGTAGGTGCGGTACGATTTGTTGTGACCGTACCTTTCATATAAATAATCGAAAGGGATGTATGAATCCTTTAGACACACCAATTACGGATTCTTCTTCAAACCCATCATTTTGAGGAAACCTCTGCCCATGCGGTTTTCAGGCATCAGCAACCCCGGAGATTCCCAATCTAGGCCAGCCAATCCTCCTATCTCTTCTAATAAAGGTGTTATTTCAAGATTCCCAAAACGGAACACGGACCTATCATAGTCCCAAAATAGAGTAGCGGCCTCTATCACCATTTTGTTTGGATGGATATCTGGAAGAGATGGTAGATTTCCCAGGTGTTTTCTAACGAGAGTTTTGTCACTAGAGTGGAGGTTTTCCCACCAATTCAGCAGCCTAGGGTGAATATTGGCGACCATGTCGAATCTGGGGACTTCATGCCTCATTTTCTGCAAAACAGACAAAGTTAGGCCCTTTACCCCCACCAAACTCGACTATTTAACACCAATAATTAGCAAGAAGCATTTAGTTCTCCCAATAAATGCACAGAGCGTGAGGGTGTCCATTTGGGTTCCAGGGAAACACAGTGGACTCTGGACAAGGCTGTCTTAAAGGCTATTGTGCGGATAACACGTTAACCTGACTAAGTTGACCATGATGCATGCAACAGTATAACAGAGTAAGGTTTCTATGGGGTTTTATACTGGTACCCTTGAGCGTACAACTCAGGGGGGAAGGCACGAAACTGTCAACTAGTTTTACCGCAGATACGCCTTTCCGAATTTAAAGGGTAATAATATAGGAATAGCGCAACCACTCATTGTAAGCATTGCTATAGTATTTTGTTTGGCACGAGTGGAGTATAAATGTTGAGGATGAAATGTAATAAATAAGCATTTAAACAGATAGTCATATATTTGCACGTTGAGAAAAGCGGTAAATACAACAGTTATGATTGAAGGCAATCACAAAATAAAACAAAGAGACATGTTAGTTTTGCTCATGTGAAATAAATGCTTAAAAGAAATAAATAATTAACGGCATGTAATAGGGAAGAGGAAAGGGTAAAAACATTTATACAGAATTAAAAGGTCCAAAATCATGAAATAATTTGCAATGGGAAAAGCCTAGGTAATCCCCAGCAGAGTCGCCATGCTGTCGCGACCCTTTTTCCCCCAAACTTAAAGCGGAGAGATCGGGTTTATGACATTTCGGACAACTCCTTTTGAAGGTAAAAAGTTTTAAAGAAAGAGTCGCCACCTAACGATTTTTATGGTGCGTTAGGGCACCTTGAGTAGTTAACTAATAAACTAGTTTGCGTTACCAGATATTGGGTAAGGGCTTGAAGTTATCCCAAGGGGAATGTATTAGGCACCCCTCAGGATCCACAACTGTGGGTCCCGGCCAAATGATTTCGTGAATTCAGACAATAAACAAATAACAAACAAGGCTCACATAAGAGGGGATTTCAAACAAGTATTGAAATTGTTTTACTAAAAGTTGAAAGAGATCAAAAATAGGCATTTGAGAAAAAGGTCCTAGGTTCAAGGAAATACGGATCGCATCAATGCAATACCCGATAGGCAGAGCTACACGTGGTATTAACGCACATGTCATCATATACGTGTTCTACCCTTCCCACCCCGCAAAGGTATCTAAAACGCGTGTGTAGGTCACGAAGCGTATTGTGTGCTATTACCCGTCCTGCCCTATCAGTCCTGGAGGAGGTTAGGGCTATTATTCCTACAGGGTAGATACTAGGCTGAACCCCTAGGTTTAAAGGACAAAATTCTAAGCGGCAAAAAAAACAGCTAGGACTGCAAATACAGGGACACACAAAAGCAGACATGAGGCTCATATATCCCTCCACAAATTATACACATGAATAAAATGACTCAAACACAAAGAGGTCTCAAGTTTCAGAACCTAAGACAGGATGACTACATGTGAATACAATAGCAGGACAGTCTGATGTACGAGTTCTCGAAGAAGTATCTTGGTCAGTTTTAGACTATGATTTCTTATCGGAAATTAGCAAGACACGAAAAAACGTTTCCAGTTTTAATAAACTTAAGGCCTAGGGCTTGCCTAAGCGGGTTAGAAAACATTCCAGTTATCCTGTTTAGTCTCAGTAGCAAATAGACCGGACGAATCTGTTTTAGACTTAGTTGTGGTAGAAAGGTGATTATTTAAACAGGTGTGAATGCAACCCTATGCTGTTCTAAATGCAGAAAGACGTTTTTTCACAAATGAAATCTATTTTAGCGAGATTACGTATTATACAGAAGGTATGGAGACATGATTTCATTAAGTTGCTCAACCTAGCACATGATTTCTAGATGTTCCTAGCAGTATATTTAACACATGAGTTTGGCATAGATCATATGAGCATGCTGAGAATGAATTCCTAAAGTGACATGGTTTCTAATGCAAATATTGACAATTGAGGTTATTATTTTACCTAAACAGGATTTCTAGATATAGTAATTTTGAACATGCAGAGGCAGTATCATCATGACGACCATTTTTTATAGTTATTTTAACTACGAACAGGATTTCTGAGTGAGGCAATTGCAAAGATGAGGCAGCGATTATAACAGCTTTTACTGAACATGATTCACTAAGAGGACATGAATAAAGCGTACATGCTGAGATAAATAGACCTAAAACATGGAGTCTAATGCATGCATGGCAAGTACTCCTAAACATAGGACTATTGCACACATAGGTAAAATAAACCCTATAAGCATGTTTTCTACCCGTAATTATACTAAGCATGCATAACACCACCCATTTCACTATCCCGCCCCAGAGTTATTTTTATAATTAATTATTACAGAACAGCGATCATAAATAACATAAATGAATAAGAGAATTAAGAAGTTATATTATAGGGAGCCTAACAGTAGGCCCAAGTATCCAAGTCCAAACATGCCATATGCCATGACCTTTTTGTAACCCAGGTGTGTCAGAGTTCCTAAAGATCTCAGAGGACCCCAGGCAGTGCTCACACCCAAGTTCCCTAGCCAGGAATGAGTAAGTGCAGTGTGGAAGGCCAACCTTGTGTGTCAGAGTTCAATGGGTACTCATATGGTCCCCAAGGCAGTGCTCACACGAAGGGGGCTGAACTTAGAAACTAAGAGTAGTGAAATGTGCTCATAGCTTAAAGGAGTTGAGTTTGAAAAGTAGCTTTGAAATAATTCTTTTGAAAATAGTTTCAGAGAACAACATGAGAGTTCATTTTATGAAAACCAGTTTAGAGAGGGAAGAAACAGGACAATCACAGCTCAGAAGACATGCAGAGTTCAAGAAGCAAACACAAAAAGGGATAGGGGAACTGGGGGACAAATAAGTCACAAAGCAAAAGCAGACTTGCACACAAATAGTCCTCGGAATAGAGTTACAGGTTTTTAAACAACTACAACATGGTTGTCATTAGATTGAGAGGGTGTCAAACAGTGTCACATGTTAGGTTTGGGATCAAGATTACACAATAACTAAGTATGGTGTGTGCATCCTTATAATATGAGGAGTCAGGGGGTAAGGAAGATTCATAATGAAACACATAGGAGCAGTATTGGACATATTGAACTGAAGGAGAAGGGAGGTCACCAGATTAAATAGATATGCTAGTTCTACAGAAATCAGGCAGAATCATAGTGAATCACATAAGAAAAGTAATAGGCATGTTAGACTAAAAGGGAAAAGGGGAATCACATAGACAAGTAGACATGCTAGACATAGAGTCAGGCAGAATCATAGTGAATCATAATAGACCCGTGAGACTACAAGGAAAGGGGGAAATCACATAGATATTCTAGTTACAGGGTAAACAATAGAACCATAAGTAAAAGCACAAAAGGAATAATAGGAATCTTAACACAAACTGAGACATATGGTTTTGGGTATAGTAACCTTAAACTAGGAACATACCAGTCAATAGTGAGAATAGAACAACAGTTGTGGAGAGAAGTAGAGCAGTAGGACAACGGTATGCAGATGCAAGAGAGCAACAGTAATTACTCAGTCTTGGCTTTTAGCCGACTGAGTTGTCAGTAACTAGCAAGAGAGAATGTGTATGAGAGCAAAAGAGAATTCAGAACAATATGAGTGTTCTCTGTGTGTATACCTTAGTAATCTTAGTGTATGTTATGCTAAAAGGAATAGAGTATTTATAATGCTGAAAATGAGTAAAGCGAATAAGGTAAGGAGTACTAGTTTTAGCACAATTATGGAGAAAATACTCAATTAGTATCAATTAAAGACATGGACTCCCTTTAATTAGGGAGTCAAGTTCAATCAGAATTAAATAAGGAAAATTAATCAACTTATGAACTGATTTTACTATAATAGGGGTAGTAAAATCATGTAGCACTCAATAAAGGCCAAATACAGAATGATTTAAACAAAGAAAGTATATGCGGCACATAAATAAGGTAAATATTCAGTTTAGTTTTAAAAATCAGTCAACGAATCACGGATGAGACTGAAGATCACCAGGAATCAATGTTAATTAAGGAAACATCTCACAAATAAGGAAGCAATTCAAAAAATCAATACATAATTATAGGAGATACGCACAAAAGCATAGATTCAAAGAAAATGTCACAGCTTTGCATAGAATCAACGAAGTATTTAGGTAAATAATCATCAAATAGTACTTAAATCGGAGAACCCCTAAACAGGGAGTCATAGAACAGTAGAGGATTAAAACCCCTAACAACGAGAGCCACAGAGAATACACGAATGGCTTCACAAGAAACATACACACATAATCAAAATGGGCTAGAAAGAATTAGGGCTTTTCAACCTAATAACTCAGATAGCAAGACAACATAAGAGAATCGTTCAAAATACAATAAGAATCACTAAAAACTAGAAGTAAAACCGTTTTTGAAAAAGATTTAAGAAACCCTAGTTTGAAATTGAAAGATCGTTTAAAGATGAGGGTTTTTCAGAAAAAACGTAAAAAAGCTTCGTAATACCGTAGATTTAAAGTAGATCTAAAAAAATTGAAAGACATAGGGTTAGGGTTTCGTGGAACCCAGAGAAGAGGAAGAACCTCAGAGATGGCACCAGCTTAAGCCGGAACAGGTTGTAGACCTTACTCAGATGGCCGGGGAGGCCGGAAAGTGGCATGGGACCATGGGAGACAAGAGAACGGGCTCCGAGCTTGCCTGAGGACCCCAGGGTATCACTGGACCGGTGAGAGGTTGGTAAATGACCACGAGATGATGAAGAACCAAGGTTTCCGATGAGAAACCAACCGGAGAAGATGGACAGACCTCATCGGAGAGGGGGGAAGTCAAGGAGACTTCTAGAGAGATCTAGAGAGTCACAAGGAGAGATAGAGAAAGAGTGAGTCTTGGAAAATGAGGGTCGGTTGGGGGGGGGGGTATTTGAATTATTTATGGTAATAGGGTTTTGGTCCGTTGATCTATTTTGATCAACGGCTCAGATAATTAGAGGGGTTGGGCCGGGTAGAGTTTGAAGATTGGGCTGGTTAAGTGGGTAAGAGATCAGGTGGGGTTGGGTTAGTATTTGGCTAGATTTTAAAGTAAAAATAGGCTAAATGTTAAATACCTAAATTAAATAGGATAATTAATTAATTAAATGGCTAGTAATTGTGCAAAAATAAAATTAAAACCAAATAAATGAAATTAAGATAATTAACTACTATAAAAATATAAAAATGATTAGTTATTTATTTTTTTTAAAATGGTATAAATGCATATTTGTGCTATGTTTGCAAAAATTGCCGAAACTAACTAAATAATGCCAATATTAGCTAATTTGTGAAATAATTAAATCCTAAGGGGATTAAAATAGGATATAAATAACATATTGAATAAGAAAATGATTAGAAACTATTTATAACATCATTTATGCATAATTATGAATAATTATGGAATATAAAGTATTAAATAAATAATTTGATAAAATACGGAAAATCATGGAATAATATCTCTTACTGTAGAGAATGACTTTGAAGGTATATATGCAAATTTGAAAATAATTTGAGGAAAAATTGGGTATCAACAGGTACTGATGTTGATTACCTGAAAATTTCGGACAAGCTCTCCAAATATGCCCATATTCACCACCCTCAAAGTATCCTTCCTGATATAAAGACTAACCCTAACGAGCCGGCTGACCTCGATAATAACTCTGCAGAGGAGGTGCTTTGACAGGAGCTGATGGTGCACTGTAGACTGGCTGAGCAGAAGGAGGCGTATAAGAACCACGACCACCTGAAGTACCATGTGAAGCCTGAAGTGCTGAATGAAATGGCCTGGAAGAATGGCATCTGCTAAATGAAAGTCCGCCTCCCGAAGAGGCACCGCTGAATCCCCCAGAATGAGGAGGTCTCATGTCAGACCCCTTACCCCCCATCCCAAAAACCGTCTCAACTCTCCTAGCCATATTGGTTGCATCCTGAAAAGAAATCTCGGTCCCTGTCTCCTTATCCATCTACAACCTGATGGGCTGAGCAAGGCCCTCAATAAATCGCCTTACCCTCTCTCTCTCTCTCTCTCTATCTCTCTCTCTCTCTCTCTCTGTGTGTGTGGGAAACAAAAGAATAGCATTTCTAGCTAAATCCACAAAGCGATTCTCCTATTCGATGACCATCATACTTCCCTCCTGAAGTCGCTAAAACTGTCGACGATTCTCCTCCCTAGTAGTAACATTCAAAACCTTCCCCAAAAAAAGATGCGAAAACTGATCCCCAGTCAAAGCAGGTGACCTAGCTGGTCTAAACAACAAATAATCCCTCCACCATTTCTTGGCGGAACCAGTCATCTGAAAAGCGGCAAAGTCCACCCCATTGGTCTCCAAAATACCTATGTTTCTAAGAACCTCATGACAGCTATCAAAATATTCCTGAGAGTCCTCTGAAGTAGCACCACTGAAGTGAATAAGGAAAAGCTTAATGAACCTGTCCAATCTCCACAAAGCATCGGTAGACATAGTTTCCCCATCAACAAGCGGCGCTTCAGCAACTAGCTGAATAACCCCAACCGGATTAGCTGCTGGGGTCTGAACCTGAGGGGTATTCTAATCAGGAGTGTGGGTAGCTAGAGTCTGAACTCCTCCTCTAGCTTGAGATACGGCTGCTGCCACGGGGAGTGTTCCTGTCTGGGCTACGTTCTCCATAAGGCCCACTAATCGGACCAAAGCATCCTGAAGCACTAGGGTAGCAATAAACCCCTCTAGGACCTGAGTTGGTCCCGCTGGAACGGTCTGAGCTGGAACCCCCTCATTAATCTCTATCTGGGGCTCCGCAACTGGGGCTGCTGTATGAGAAATGGGCTGAGTCCTGCCCCTGCCTCGGCCTCTGACATGGACTCATCCTTTGCCCCTAGTAGAAGATGTTGCTGCTGTAGGATCAGATTGCTGGTCTGCGGAAGAAGAAGCACGTGTTCTCGCCATCTACGATAGAATAAATAGTTCGATCAGTATTTGAGATGTCAAGAATCGCACGATAGAGTAGAAATAAAAATGGAGTTTGTTCCTAACTTCATAGCCTCTGAGAGATAAGTACAGACGTCTCCGTACCGATCCTTCAGACTCTATTAAGCTTGTTATTGAATTGTGAGACCTAGGCAACCTAGTGCTCTGATACAAACTTGACACGACCCAAATTCTCAACCCACAGGATCGTGATGGAGCCTAACACCACACTTTCTAGGTAAGCCAATCTTAGAACTTAACTAACCATTTTCTTTTAAAAAAATTCTTAAAATGAATAAACAATTTAAATTAAACACAAAATCTAATACTTTCCTATAACTGATATCAGGAACATATTCGAAATAATAAACGAACCACGAGCTAATACTAATTATAAAACTACCCAGGGTCAGGTGTCACAATTCATGAACTACTAAAGAATACTACAAATAATTGGTATGAAAGAAATATATCTCTGTTTTGAATGGAATATAACAGTATTTAAATAAAAAAGGGAAGACTCCAGGAATCTGCGGACGCCAACAGATCTACCTCGTGTTTCCATGTGAATGCTCAACTATCACTTTCACCTAGATCTGGCCGGTACCTGGATCTGCACAAGAAGTGCAGAGTGTAGTATCAGTACAACCGACCCCATGTAGTAAGTGGCGAGCCTAACCTCGTCGAAGTAGTGACGAGTCTACGGCGGGGCATTTACAATATAACCTGTGAAAAATATATAATAAAGCAATAAGGAAGTTCTAACCTAAACAAAACCATAACCTATAGCAATGAATAAAATAACTCAGCCACCTTTTCCAGGTCTCGGCTATAACCAATTCTCACATAAGTTTCCAAATTCACTTTAAAATAACTGTAAGTGCATAATATGAAAAACACTAAAGTAAAATAGTAAGTTTTCAAATCTTTGTGTTTAAAATCAGTAAAACACAAATGTCCTCCCTTATTGCTCCTTGTTGCGGCGCGCAACCCGCTCCCACCTGTCCACCCTTATTGATCCTCCCTATATATCACTCTTATTTCTCCTATTGCGGCGTGCAACCGGATCCCACCTGACCACCCTTATCACTCCTTGTTGCGGCGTGCAACCCGCTCCCACCAGACAATCACATCACTTTATTTATAAAAAATTTCACCATTCAGGTCAAAGCCTTTTCACAATATTTTTGTCTCAACAATGATAAAAAAAAGTTGTACTACTCATAAACTTCATCAATTATCATTCCACAATGAATGAATTGTACTGCTCATATATATATATATATATCGTAAAATACTGTCATCCAGCTCAATCTTTATGTACCACAATTAAACCAAGAGAACAACCAACACTTCCAAAATTCTTGATGAAACCAAGTAGACGTAAAGACATCAATGATCATAAAACAATTAAGCCATAGATCAATTAAATTGGAAACGGGAAAAGGGATCATGTTCAATAATTAATTTGGTGGTGCATAGATACTCGTCACCTCACCTATACACCAAACACATGCAAATTCACATAGAATTTAGGTTAGGGATTCCTATTCCCTCAAGTCAAGGTTAAACCAAGCACTTACCTCAATTCAGCAGGCCACTCACTTCTCAATCACATCTTTTCCTTTAGAATATTCCTTCAACTCACTCGTATCTAGTCATAATTGAGTTTAATATAATTAATTATTGCTAAAGAAATTAACTTTATTGAAAAATCATGGGTTTCCTAAGTTTTTCCAAAAATCCCTAATTTTACAATGAAAAATTCTAGATTCTAGGTTGAAATCTTGTAAAAAGTAGTTAAAGATTGAAAGAGATGAGTTAGAAATCACTTACCTATGATTTGGGAAAGAAAATATTTTGGAAAAATTGCCTCTTCTGTTCTAGGGTTTTATTATTTTTGAAAAGTGATAAAATAATGAAAAAGGACTGTATTTATGCGCACCCCCAGGTCCCGTCACCATTTTCAGCGGAATAATTCCACTGCAGCGGAAATTCTGACCTTGCCCCACCGCTGTCAACGGAATTGTGGGCGCGGCGGCGGAAATATGGGCTTGATCACCACTGTCAGCGAAAATCCGGGCGCAACAGCAGAACCTTGTCTGCTGGCGCGGAATTTCAAGCGTTGTCGCGCTTCCAGGTTCACAGAGCTGAGTTCTGCGTCTTTTCATGTCAGATATTTTTCTAAGTCTCAAAACACTTTGTGGCCTACTCGAAACTCACCCGAGCCCTCAGAGCTCCAAACCAATCATGCACACAAGTCTAAAAATATCATACGGAATTGATCGTGCGGTCAAATCATTGAAATAACATCAAAACTACGAATTTAACCTCAACATCATGATTTTTCCTCAAGAACACTTAAATTTCACTATTTCTCAACCGGACGTCCGAATCAAGTCAAATCAATTTCGATTCTTACCAAATTTCACAGATAGGATGTAAATATCATAACAAACTTGTACCGCGCTCCGGAACCAAAATACGGGCCCGATACCAACGAGTTCAAACATTAATTTATTTCTTTATTTCCTGTAAAAACCAGCACAACAATTTTCTTCAAAAAAATATTTCTAAGGCTAGGGACCTCGAAATTCAATTCCGGCCATACACGCAAGTCCCATATTTTAGTGCGGACCTCTCGGGATTGTCGGATCACAGGTCTGGGTCTGTTTACTAAAATTGTTGGCCAAAGTCAACTAAAATCAAATTTTTAACTCTAAAATTATTATTTTTCATATTTTCACATAAAAACTTTCCTGTTTCACGTCTGGACCGCCCACGCAGATCGAGGTAATTAAAATTAATCTTTTTAAGGTTAATGATCCCATAATAGTGTCTTAATTCATAAGATGACTTTTTGGGTCATCACAATCTCCACCTCTATAACAAATGTTCGTCCTCGAACGGACATAGAAAATTATCTGAACAGGCAAACAAGTGGGGATATCTACTCTGTATGTCCGACTCGGACTCCCAAGTAGCTGCCTCGACGGATTGACCTTTCCACTGCACTTGAACTGAAGGATAACTTTTTGACCTCAACTGACAAACCTGCCAGTCTAAAATGGCTAGCAAGGGAAAATATTTGTTTAAAAATTTCTTAAGTCATTTGGTCCCATGTGGTAATGGAACCTTGTGGAAAACTTCGCAACCAAGTCTTGGCATCTCCTTTTAAAGAAAAGGGAAATAGCCTTAACTTGATAGCTTAGTTATTTAAACAAGTTCCAAAAGGTCAATTAAATGACTGTGTGGATCTTCACTTGCGTCTCCAGTGAAGATGCAAGACTGTTGAATCGTTTGAATCAGGACGGTCCTGATTTCAAAGTTGTTCGTTGCCACTGGAGGTTTTCTGATACTAGATTCACAGTTGAAGCGGTCAGGTCTAGAATAATCCCTTAGGATTCTGTTTGCTGGCCTTGCTGCTACTTGATCAAACTGATATTCCACATGGACTGGTGGTTGATTGTCTTCTACTCCCCGATTCT
This sequence comes from Nicotiana undulata, assembly GCA_005239495.1. Classification (NCBI taxonomy): domain Eukaryota; kingdom Viridiplantae; phylum Streptophyta; class Magnoliopsida; order Solanales; family Solanaceae; genus Nicotiana; species Nicotiana undulata. Next base: position 91,719 of record ML255823.1, read on the forward strand.
CCATTCCTTCACGAGCTATGCTTTGAGAAGATGATATTTGTCCTTTCCTGCACAACCAAATAGATTTTTTAATTTCTGGATCGTAACTAGCCAACGTTTTTTAGAAGAGCGGGTCATAAACTACTTAAAATTTTAAAGAGAAAAAAATAACAATAGTTTCTAAAGCAGTACTAGTAGTTAATAAAATAACCAAAGAAAGTTTCAAAATAACCGAAATAGTTAGTGAAAAATAAAAAGGTATGATAATATATTAAGTAAAAGTAAAAGTAGTACTAGTAAATAATAGTAATCAAAAGAAAAGTTAGAATAGTAATTGTAGGTAAAAGTACTAGTAATATTATACTAAATATACTACAGGAAAGCTAATGTTAGAAGTAATAGGAAGAAGTACTTGTAAGTAGATAGTGAAAATACTAACAGAAATAATAATAAAAATTTCTCAAATTAGTAACATAATATTTAATCTGAAGTAGATGTATGTCAATCCCCGACAACGGCGCCAAAAATTTGACGAGGCCAATGTGTATTGGAATTTTCTGCTCGTACTCTGTCAAATTCTAATGTAGTTTAAGATATCGTCTCATAAAGACTGGATAATCTATGATACAGACTTGTAATATTTTAACTACTATTTGAGGGAATCAATTTGATGAAAAGTGAGTGAGATTTAAAATTTGTTAATTACTTAAACAAAACAAATAATTTTTGGAAGATTTATAATTAAAAAATGAGTTGGGAATCATTGAATTCAATTGATAATATTACTATAATAAAATCTCAATTTCTACATTTATTTCCCTAAAGAATAGTTGCTTATTTTTAATACAATTATATTTTGCTCTCTAAGAAATAACCTATTAATAACACCCCGTGAGAATTGTGTTAATTAATCAATTTAAGACTAGTGACATTTAAACCGAAATATTTTTCTTGCTTGAATTGTGCTAAAAGAAAGTAAAAACTTCGTGAGAATATTTTTACTAAGGATCAATAATCTTGCCTACAATAATTCCTCCGTAAGAATTAAAACCGAGGCAAGCAAGATTACTGACTTGAAATAATAGTTTACTGAAAAATTACTTTCACACTACTATTTTATTCATCAGTTATTATATATTAATTTTGCTCCGCGAGCTTAGAGATAAAATATGTAGATGTGATGATAGAGTAATTAAAAACCATCATTTCAGCACAGTATGAAATGAAAATAAAAAGTTTCAAGCCAAGAATATATAAAAACTAAGATAGTATTATAAAATAAATCAAGATTCATCAACTATCCCAACAAAACGAAATTACTCCATTATGGAGTAAGAAAAGCTAAAAAAGATATTTAGAAAACTAGAAATATTTTTGGTACAAGAAAAGAAGACCAAGACTAAGTCTTGTCTTGCAAATATTGGATATTCGTATACAAAGAGAGCTTGTTATTTATAGGATAGATGAGTAGCTTTGGTTATGTTCCACTTTTGCGAATGTGAAATCCATATATGCAAAGTGACATTTGTGTATGTAGATTCCATATATGCAACTATGACACTTGTGCTTCACTCTTGACTTCATGAGTTAGTCTTGCAAATGTAGGTTCCATGTATGCGAATGTGAGCTTTGCAAATATAGATTCCACACATGCATATATGACTCTTTTGCTTCCATTCATGACTTCGTGGCTTAGACTTGAAAATGTAGGTTCCATGTATGCAAATGTGAAATTTTCAAATATAGATTCCACACATGCATATATGACTCTTTTGCTTCCATTCATGACTTCATGGCTTAGACTTGCAAATGTAGGTTCTATGTAAGCGAATGCGACTTTGCGTATATGGATTCCACATATAGAACTATACTCACTTGCATCTCTAATTGTCTCTTTCCATAAGCCAATATGTATATTCCACATTTGCGAATATGAAGATGATGTGTGCAACTGTGGCTTTGCTTCATTCTCTTGTCTTTTAGCTTCTTTCCTTCTTTTTCATAATTTCTTTTTCCTACAAGATTTGTTAGAAAATATGCGAGGATAGGATATTATTATTCATTTTTTTTTAACTTATTTTTTACATATGAAATTATATGAATAATTTATATCCATCATGCATGAGCCCCTCAATGAACCTACGGACACGCTTCCTAACTGTAGCGACCAAGGCAGGGGCATGTCTAGCCAAATCAATGAATCTAACGGCATACTCTGATACTGACATAGTGCCCTGGCGCAACTGCTCAAACTCTGTGTGCCATACATCCTGAAGGGACTGAGGTACAAACTCTATCAGGAACATCTCTGAAAACTGAACCCATGTACGTGAAGATGCATCAGCCGGGCTACCCAACTCAAACGCCCGCCACCACTGATAAGGCACCCCCTTAAGCTAGAACGTAGTAAAAGCAACCCCACTCGACTCTGCTATGCCCATAGTGCGGAGGATACGGTGACACTCCTCCAGAAATCCCTGAGCATCCTCTAATGCTAGACCAATGAATGTAGGAGGGTCATATTTCTTGAACCTTGCAAGTCTACGTTGCTCTTCCTCAGATGTTGTTGCCCTGACCACGGGCTGAGCTGGAACCACAGGTCGTGTCGCCATGACACATGGAACCTGTCCAACATGAACTCGTTTATCTAGGTGTGGGCGACAGGAGTCTGAGTCCCTCCCCCCATCTATGAAGTAACTGGCACAACCAGAATCAACCCCGCCTGAGCCAATGTACCAAACATGTTCAGGAAATGTGCTAAGGTCTCCTGAAGTCTAGGGGTAACAACAGACGCCTCTGATACCTGTTCCCCAACTGGAGCTACTGGAGGCTCCTCAACTGCTGCTCTGGTAGGCGCTCTAGCTATGGCACGTGTTCCTCGTTGGTCTCTGCCTCTGCCTTTGGCGATACCTACTCCAGGATCAGCGTCGTCGATAATTGCAGCTCGTGTCCTCACCATCTATGACAGAATAAAATGATAAAAGTTCAAACTCCGCGATCAATAAGCTCGCACGATAGGAATGAAAGAAGTGAGATTGTCCTAATAGTTACGTAGCCTCTCGAAGATAAGTACAGACGTCTCGGTACCGATCCACAAAACTCTAGTAAACTCGCTTATGACTCGTAGCACCTATGAACCTAGAGCTCTGATACCAACTTGTCAGGATCCAATTTCCCCTCTGTTGGGTAACGTGACAGAACCTAGTCTTAGGGAATAGGTAAGACTAACTATTACTGAATAACAACAATAATAATTAAAATTAAATAGTCTCGAAATAGAAGCCCCTACAAAATTTAAAATTTCCCAAAACTGGTAGTACAAGTCATAATCTCTATAGAGTTTACTACAACTTCTAAATACAACTGTTTGGAAATACGTAAAAATAGTGTGAATACAAAATAGGAAGGTGACTCCGAAGCCTGCGAACGCAGCAGCAGGTTTATCATGAGTCTCCTCAGCAAGAACTTGCACAACTACTAATGATCAAATACATGGATCTATACATAAAAAGTACAAAAGTGTAGTATGAGCACACCACAGCGGTGCCTAGTAAGTATCAAGACTAACCTCGGTGGATTAGTGATGAGGAAAAGTCAAGACACCTACTGGTCTAATAAACTGAAAAAGTATAAGTATAGGAACAACAATGTACGATTTCTACATAAAGACTACACAATATGATTAAAAATACCGTAATTGCAATAAGAAAGAAAATGAGAAGTATCAGCAGAATCTGAAATCACAGGTGCAGCGAGAACAAGTAACAACTCAGCAACTACGATCGCTTTCACATCAGATTTTAGTCAAAATGCTCCATGAGGTACCGAACCCCGGACAAATCACACCTCATTACTGCAAGGATGACTCACGTGCCAAATAGAGCTATTCTCACATAAAAGGCAAGTAAACAAGGGTGTGCATATATACTCAACAACATCAAGAAAACCTCTTATCCGATAAGGGTGGTTGTCTATGTGTATGCATGTGCAAGTGCCCTAACATAGTTCATACCAGCTAATAAGCATAAGGAAAAGAATGGACACCACGTAGAATGTTTGCAGAACAGGGCGATCTACCGGAATACCATTCCGTAGTCCCAAAGTAAATATGAAGTACATGGAGATCTATCAGAATATAGTTCTGTTATCCCAAAAGTAAATATGCAGAATAGGGGGATCTACCGGAATACCATTTCGTAGACCTGGAGTAAATATAAAGAACAAGGAGATCTGCCGGAATACAGTTCCGTAGTCCCAAAGTAAATATGCAGAACAAGGGAATCTACTGGAATATTGATCCGTAGTCCCAAAGTAAATATTTAGAATAGGGGGATCTATCAGAATACCGTTCTGTAGTCCCAAAGTAAATATGTAGCTCAACCAACAAAGATAACAGTTTACAGCACGACAGAAACCTCGTGCATCACCACAACAAGTACAACAACAACAATGACAATAATACAAGGTACGACGAGTAAATCAACTCAAGAACTTTAAATCACAAAGAAATGGTAGAACGCGTTCACAAGTAATTACCATAGAAAAGATTGCTAGGCGTAAAAAGAACAACTCAACAAGGGAAAATAATATGTCGCAATGATCCCACAATATACAATTCAACATCAAGGAACCTAACACAAGTCAAATAACTCCAAATAATACTAAGTCAACTAAAATATAGGATATCTAACTTCTTTTAAGGTTGAGCAATTTCGAAGGTTATTCAACAATTCATTTAAGGATAAGTGGCAGAAAGATAATCGCAAACTCAATTAAGTCTAAAAAATTATAGGATGAGAAAATAATAACTTCAAATAAGGATACGCGGTTATGAAGGTTAGAATGAAAGTAGGCGAGGTAAAATCTTCAGTTAAGTCAAATAAGGGTCAAATAAGCAACAGGAGTGAATTCTAAAGCAATTAATTCTAACTAAAGCATGTAGGGGTGAAACTAGTAAATAGGAACTCAATCGTATCAAGGACAACTTCATACTCCGTGAATATAGGGACCAAAGAATCCTAAAAGGCCAATTTTCCACAAATAAGTCTGAGTACGCACTCGTCACCTCGCGTACACGGACTACAATCAACATAGAAAACTCAAATCCTAAGGGGAAATCCCCCACAAAAGGTAGGCAAGATACTTACCTCGAACCAAGCTCAATCAATCAGTCACAATGCCTTTCCAATGAATATCCGGCTCCGAGTGGCCCAAATCTAGCCTAATCAATTACATAACTAAATATAGCTACAAGAAACTAATCTAGATAATGAAATCAAAGCTAAAGCAAGAAATTAGAAAAACGCACAAAAAGCCTCCCCGGGCCCATGTCTCGAAATCGGGTAAAAGTTACAAAATATGAACACTCATTAACTCACGAGTCTAACCATACCAAACTTAGCCAATTCCGATCACAACTCGACCTTCACATCCTAAATTTGTGGTTTATGAAGTTTCTACAATTTTTCCCAAATTTCCATCTCAAAGTACTAAATAAATGATAAAATCAGTAATATATTCATGTATATTAACCATATCCGAGTTAGAAACACTTACCCTGATGAATTTCTTGAAAAACTCCTGAAAAATCGTCTCAAACCGAGCTCCCAAGGTCCAAAAATGAAATAATTGCCTAGTACTCGGTTATATAGTACATTCTATAAACTCACCATGTTCGGTCCACAAAATTCCATGTGCGGACAAACATCACAGCTCCTGAGGTCACACAAGAATTGTGCGGCTCACTCTTTTGGTGATTGTACTGCCAGGCTTTAGTATTTGGGCCATAACTTTCTCTAGAGATGTCCATATGATGACATGTTTAGCTTTCTGGCAACTAGACAAAAAGGGCTACAATTTTTGTTTTTGAATCATCTCAAAATTCCTCGTATATCAAAAGATATAAGCTTACGAAGTCGGACCATCGAATCTGAGAGTTCCTGAGTGCGGCCGCACACAAAATTGTGTGGCTCGCACACTCCTCTGCGGCCTAAAGTGCGGTCGCACACAAAATTGTGCGGTCGGTAGAATTCCCCTGAGGTCCGCACTTCCCTTTTGCCTCAGCACTCCCAAAATGTGCAGTATGTTCTTCCAAAGACCCCTAGAACAACATTAGAGCACCGAAAAGCTTGGACTAGCTCAAAACTCACCCCGAAAGACACCCGAGGCCCCCGGGACCTCAACCAAATATACCAAGAAGTCCCAAAACACCATAAAAACTTATTCAAGCCTTTAAATCACATCAAACAACGCTTAAAATACGAATCACCCTCCAATCCAAACTTGATAAACTTGAAACTTCAAATTTTTACAACCGATGCCGAAACCTACAAACCACGTCCGATTGACCCCAAATTTTGCACATAAGTCATAGACAACATCATGGACCTACTCCAACTTTCAAAATCGGAATCCGATCCCTATACCACCAAAGTCAACTCTTGGTCAAACCTCTCAACATTTTAAAACATCAATTTTTCCAATTTTCGCCGAAATGCTTCAAATAACTCCACGGACCTCCAAATCCAAATCCGGACGCACGCCTAAGTGTGAGGACCCGACCGGTCATTTTGAGAATTAACCTTCATTCGGTGGCATAAGGTCTTGAACAACTTCATATTGTGTATATCGACCTGCGGGCATGGTTGGATTCAGTTACCGGATGATCTGGAGTCTAATTTGAAGAGGGGTTTAAATTTTGAAGCTTAAGTAGTGAGATTTGACCGTAGGTTTCACTTTTGTGTAAACGGTCCCAGAATGAGTTTTGGGTAATGTCAATAGCTTCGTATGGTGATTTTGGACTTAGGTGCGCGTCCGGAATTGGTTTGGAGGTCTTGAGAGTAATTTGATGTAATTCGGCGAAAGTTGGAAAATTTGAAGTTTGGAACATGGAGAAGATTGACCACAGTTGACATTTTGGGATATCGGTGTCGGAATGTGATTCCGAGAGTTGGAGTAGCTCCGGGATGTTAATTGGGACTTGTTTGCAAAATTTCGCGTCATTCTAGGTTGAATTGATAAGTTTCGGCACGAGTATAGAAATTTGAAGACTTGAAAGTTCATAAGTTCGATCTGTAGTTTGATTCATCGTTTCGGCGTTGTTTTATGTGATGTGAGACCTCGAGCGAGTCCGTGTTAGGTTATATGACTTGTTTTTTGTGTTTAGACGGGGTCCTAGGGGCCTTGGGTGTGTTTCGGATGGGCTTCAGGCCAATTTCCTCTTATTTTTCACTGTTGTTCTGCTATCTGGTGTTTCCTTCTATGTGATCGCATAGGCATAGTCGCGATCGCGTAGTGTAATACTGACCAGCCTATTTTATTCTTCGCGTTCGCGTATTCAACCACGTGATTGCATAGATCTTTATGTTTCATTCTTCGCGTTCGCACATCCTCTTCCGTGATCGCATTAAGCAAGCATGGCCTTGAGCACTGATACACGTTACTCTTTGCGTTCGCGTGGTCCCTTCCCTTCCTCTTCTGCGATAGCATCCCCTGTTTCGCGATCGCGAAGTGTGGCTTTGGGAAGCAGGTAATTCCTTCACTACGTGATCGCATAAGCCCTTCCTTGATCCCGTAGAACATTTTGGACAATAGCCATTTTCCTTCTACGCAATCGCATCTCCTCTCCCGCGATCGCGACACACAAAAATCTGGGCAGACAGATTATATTCTAAAATCGAGGGTTTTACCATTTTTATCACATTTTGACTTCTAGATCTCGGTTCTTGGAGAGTTTTGGTGGGGTTTTCACGAAATTCGATTGGGTAAGCGTTCTTCCCTTAGAATTATATATATTCCATGAATTAGTCCTTATTTTTATCATTCAATTTGTGTTTTTGAGTTGAGGAAAATGTTGGTTTTGAAAGAAAATTTCTAAAATGAAAAATTGTGATTTGAGGGACCAAATGGTATCAGAATTTGATAAATTTGGTATGGTTGAACTCGTATTGGAATGGGTATTCGGTTTTTGGAAATTTTGTCAGGTTCCGAGGTGCGGGCCAGGGGGTCGACTTTTGGGTCGACTTTATTATTTAGAATAGTTCCTTATACGATTTATGTGTGTTTTGAAGTTTTTTTAGTTTGATTTGAGCCGTCTGGAGGTCTTTTCACCCGAGAAGTTGTAACACCCCGGAGAATTTTAAAGTACTTAAGCGCTATTAAGAAAGTCGATATATGCTAATTATATTATTTTGTGTGCCGACGAGGACTATTAATATGATCTATATCAATTAGATATGATAATAAGTGTACGAGGCATATTATAAGTTATGTGAGGTCTAAGGAGAGTCCTAAGTCTAAGTCAAGTTGGAAACTTTCATGATAGACTAAAGTTTCAAATGAGTACGCACAAGACCTAACTTTGGACAATCATATCTACATATATATAGGATTTATGTGATTCACAACCTATCAAATGAAATATCATCGAGTCTAGTTTGTAACATTTCAAACCGTTCGCCATTTGGACACTCCTACAAGAAGTTATGGCCAAATTACCAAAAGCTGGAAAACTTTGTGCAAATTCTGGTTTTTTTGGAACCCGATCCTATTTTGATATAAGACCTTCGGAGGTCATTTCCCCACTTCATTTTGGGCGGATTTTGGATCTCTTCTTCACTCTCTCAAGCCCTCCAACTCCTCCCATCTTCAAGGTGAGTAATCCCTAATAATTCGGTGTTTCATTCCATCAATTCAACCCTAAAACTAACTCAATCCACCATCAAATCCTTGGATCTTCATGAAATTTCTTCAAGAATTCAAAGGAGGGTTTTGCAATATTCCTTCCAAAAGGTAATCCTACACCCTTAGACTTAAATATATCAATTTATTACGGGAATATGAATATGAATTATGTATTGGAACACTTGGTATGGTGATTGGAAGCCATAAATTCCCAATCTAAATACATAATTATTGTAGAGATTGAAAGGTGATTATTTGATGAAATTTTGTTGGTTGGGTGTGGGTGGATGATCATACATGTGATGTTGGAAGTTATAAATTATTTAAAAATGAAGGTGGGATAAGTTGTTGGAAAATGGTGGTAGTTGAATGAACTAATTCTATGGTTATGAGATTTAAAGATTTATGCCTACTAGGTGTTTCATAAAATGTCTAAATGACTTAATGTATAGAAACCTTGCTAATATTGGTTCAATTGTGTTGCATTGTTGTAGATTGAAATTTGGTTAGTGTGGTGGACCATCATAGTACTATTATGGGGCGAATTTCATATTTTAGTCGCCCGGAGGTCTTTTCACCCGAGAAGTCCATTTTTGAGTACCGGGTTGTCGTTTTTGAGGTAAATATCTTGCCTAACCTTGTGTGGGAGAATTAACCCTTAGGATTTGAGTCTTCTATGATGATTGTAGCCCGTGTACGCAAGGTGACGAGTGCGTACTCGAACTTATTTGCAAATAGGTTGGCCTTTTAGGGTTCTTAGGTCCTTATACGCCTGTGTATGGAGTTGTAATTTCTATGACTGCATTCTTGATTGCTAATTTCATCCTTTCCTGCTTAACTTGGAATTACTTGCTTTTAGATTGTCCTTGTTGATTATTTGATCTTAATTAACTTAGGTGAAGATTTTACCTCTTCTATCACTATGTTATATTTTTCTTCATAAATTGCCTACTTAGCTAGAATTTGTATCATCTCGCCCTATAATTGTTTAGCAGTAATTGGAATATCTATACATTGGTGTCAAGCATGCTCGTGAGTCGTATATTGTGATTTATATTATTTTCCCTTAAGTGGTACTTAGGTTTAGTTAGATAATTATCCATGTTGAGGGTATTTCCTTGGTGTTATGTGGAACTAATTGTTTAAGCGAGATTGGTTATAGTTGTTTCCCTTGCCGGGATGATTTGGTTTCTTATTGTTGACTTGAATATTGTGGATTCATTTTTATGTCTTGTTTCTCTCTGGTTAAGCTGTGTTCTTTACGCTCATTATTTTCTTTCGGTGGTTATTCCTTGTGAATGAGTTCTACTGTGCTGGTGACTTAAGTTCTAGATTGGATTGGCCATCGTACATAGCATTTCTATCTTTTGTTGCCTTGTGATTGTTGTGGAAATGTATGATGTTTCTGTCTCGTGGTGGTTGTTATCTCTGTTGGCTGCATTGCATATTTAAATTGGGACTACGGACGTATTCCAGGAGCTTTCTCCTTGTACTGCATATTTAAATTGGGACTACGGACGTATTCTGGGATCTTTCTCCTTGTACTGCATATTTAAATTGGGACTACAGACGTATTCTGGGAGATTTCCCCCTGTACTGCATATTAACTTTGGGACTACGGACGTATTTCAGGAGATCTCCCATCACTGCATATTTATTTTGGGACTACGGACGTATTCCGGGAGATCCCCATGTACTACATGACAAATTCTGAGCTACGGACGGAGTTCCGGTAGCTTTATCTTGAAGAGATTATGATCGAAAGATATATATTGAAAAGTATAGCTGAAAAGCATTTATCTTGAAGAAAACTATGTCTGAAGGACTTTTATTTCAAAAGCATATTGGAAAAGCATTTGTCTTGCAGAAAACGATATTTGAAAGGCATTTATCGAGGAAGTATATTTGAAAACCATTTATTTTGAAGGAACTATGTTTTGAAGATTTCTCTTACTAAATATATATATATATATATATATTTAGTAAGAGAAATCTTCAAAACATAGTTCCTTCAAAATAAATGGTTTTCAAATATACTTCCTCGATAAATGCCTTTCAAATATCGTTTTCTGCAAGACAAATGCTTTTCCAATATGCTTTTGAAATAAAAGTCCTTCAGACATAGTTTTCTTCAAGATAAATGCTTTTCAGCTATACTTTTCAATATATATCTTTCGATCATAATCTCTTCAAGATAAAGCTACCGGAACTCCGTCCGTAGCTCAGAATTTGTCATGTAGTACATGGGGATCTCCCGGAATACGTCCGTAGTCCCAAAATAAATATGCAGTGATGGGAGATCTCCTGAAATACGTCCGTAGTCCCAAAGTTAATATGCAGTACAGGGGGAAATCTCCCAGAATACGTCTGTAGTCCCAATTTAAATATGCAGTACAAGGAGAAAGATCCCAGAATACGTCCGTAGTCCCAATTTAAATATGCAGTACAAGNTGTATTGTGGATTCCGGTTTTTTGGGTTGTGTTCCCATCCCTCCTTCTATGTATTACCATGATCTTTCGTTGTATTTTACTCCATTTTCCTTCCGCTTGAACTTGTTATGTGTTAATCACATTGTGTAGTCATTAAATAGACGTCATTTTCTGCTATTCCCATATTTATGTCTGTTTGATTTATTAGACCAGTGTGTGTCTTAACTAATCCTCGTCACTACTTCACCGAGTTTAGTCTTGATACTTACTGGGCACCGTTGTGGTGTGCTCATTCTATACTTCTGCATATTTTTGTGCAGATCCAAGGTTTTGCATAGCGGTTGATCGATAGCTAGGAGTGCGGTTGCTGTTGTGGAGACTCAAGGTAAAAATCGCTCCAGCATTCGTGGTTTTGGAGTCACTGTCACGACCCGTTTTCGGGTTGTGATGGCACCTGTCGTGGAACCAGGCTAGCCAACCGTT
>ML255826.1:0-15218 GCA_005239495.1 Nicotiana undulata
GATAATATTGAGGAAGTTGTGAGAAATGCAGTCTAACTGGTTCGTAATTGTTGAGGTTCACGTAGTTATTGGGTTTCATTGAGTTATTTCCAATTATTGTTGTAAGTGTGTTAAAAATGTGTGATGTTCTCTTGAGTTTATCATAGTATAAAAAGACTGAGCTGGATTGACAGTGTTACGGTGTTTACTTATATTCTGGTTTGTTTTATTGTGAAATGATATTGGTTAAAGCTTATGAGCTATATGATTCTCTGTTTGAAATTATGGAAATAACAGTATTGTGAAAGGCTTGGCCTGAATTGTGAAATTGTTTATGAATAAATTGATATGGTATATCTAGTAGGAGCGGGTTGCACGCCGCAACAAGAAGTGATAAGGGTGGACATGTGGGATCGGGTTGCACGTCGCAACAGGAGCAATAAGGGTGATATATTTAGGGAGGAGCAATAAGGGAGGACAGGTGGGAGCGGGTTGCACGCCGCAACAAGGAGCGATAAGGGAGGACATTTATATTTTTACTGATTTTCAAAGAAAATAAAGATTTGAAACCCCGCCTTAGCCTCGTCACTACTTCACCGAGGTTAGGCTCGACACTTACTCAGTACATGGGGTCGGTTGTACTGATACTACACTCTGTGCTCTTTTGCACAGATCCAGGTATTAATCAGCAGTAGAGGATTCCAGGACGACCACCCGATTCGTTTGGAGACACGAGGTACATCTGCCGGCGTTCGCAGATTCCGAGAGTCTTCTCCTATTATTATTTACACTGTTTTATTATATTCAGAACAATTACACTACTTCTTTCGGCCATTATTTGTAGTATTCTTTAGTAGTTCGTGAATTGTGACACCAGACCCTGGGGTAGTCTTAGAGTTGTTTACATAATTAGTTCGTGATTCGTTTTATTTAAATGATTATTGTTATAATTTTATTTTATTTTGTTTGGAATTGTTTTAATTAGGCTCAATTGAAATTTATTTATTTGTGCTCAAGTAATTAATCAAAGAAATTAGTTAATCGACTTCTAACATTGTCTTGCCTAGCAAGTCTGGTGTTAGGCGCCATCACGATCCCTGAGGTTGGGAATTTGGGTCGTGACATTTGGCATTTTGCAGTACTTCATAAAATAACTCCTTTTCCATCGGAGACATTGTGAAAAAAGTAGCAGGAAGATATGCTCTACCACTAGCTCGGTACTGAGGCCATAAGCTTGGTCTTATTTTCATATCCTTCAAGTCCAATCGAGCCTCTAAGTTGTGTTTAGACTTTTTACCAAGACCCAATAATGTATAAATTATGTTATCACACACGTTCTTTTCTATGTGCATCACATCAAGATTATGGCGCACCAAGTTAAATTTCCAATAAGGAAGATAAAACAAAATACTTCTCTTTTTTCCATGTGTTTTTCATTACCCCATTTACTGCTTCACTTGACTGGCCAAGAGTAAATTTTATATCTTTAACTTGATTCAGCACTATTGAACCAGTTATTGGACAAGGTGCATATCTTGTTTCTTTAGTCCCATCAAATAATTTTGCATCATTCTTATATTTGTGTCTTGACTTCGAGAAGCGTTGATGCCCCATGTAAAAAAACTTTTTGCCATGTCTGAGCCTTCTAGATTGAGTGTTTATGTTACAAGAAGGGTAGGCAAACCGACCATAAGTGCACCATCCAGTAAGAGTACCATATGCTAGAAAATCATTTATAGTCCACATGAGAGCTGCTCGCATTTGAAATATCTCCTTAGTAGAGGCATCGTGTGTTTCTACCCCGACATCCCATAGTTCATTTAACTCTCCTATTAAAGATTGCAAAAAGACATCAATATTATTGCCAGGCGCTTTTGGTCCAGGAATAAGTAAGGACAAAATGAAGAACTGTTGTTTCAGGCACATCCATGGTGGAAGATTATATGGCATTAAAATCACTGGCCATGTACTGTGAACAGTTCACATTGTGCCAAATGGATTAAATCCATCAGAAGCTAATCCTAGGCGCACATTGCGAGGATCTCCAGCACATTTGGGATATTTACTATCAAACTTTTTCCAAGCTTTAGAATCTGCAGGATGACGTAAAACTCCATCTTTGTTGCGCTCTTCATGATGCCATCGCATTGCTTTAGAAGTTTCTGAAGACATAAACAATCTCTGTAGCCTTGGTTTTAAAGGAAAATACCTTAGGACCTTGGTTGGAATTTTTCTAGCATCATTTTTCCATCTAGAGACCCCACAAACTTTGCATTCATTAACATTCTTATTAGCAAACTCTTTTCTAAAAAGTATGCAATCGTTGGGAGACGCATGAATATTTTCATACTTTAAGTTCAAGCCTTCAACTATCTTTTTGATCTCATAGAAAGAAAAAGGCAATTTTTCTCCTTCAGGCAGCGCATCTTTCAACAGTCCAAGCAAAGAATTAAAAGATTCATTTGACCATTTTCACATGCATTTTTTACGATACATATGCAGCAAAAAGGACATTTTGCTAAACTTCTTACATCCAGGATATAGTTCTTCATTTGCCTCCTTCATGAGCCATTCAAACTTATCCACCTCTGGATGAGGCTGATTTCCATATGGATGAGCAGTATTCTCTTGTAAGTTATGATCTATGTCACCCCTTTCACTAACTTCAGTATCCATGAACTATGTAAAGCCTCTAAAGGCATCATGTATCATTCCTGTCATATCATCGCCCCTTAAAGTTGACTGACTTCGATTATTTGTTTGAGCATTGCTTGATCCATTTAAAGACTCACCATGACAAAACCAAGTATCATATTATGGCATAATACCATTAACCACAAGATGATCATATGCTGTAGCGCGATTAACTTGATGGATAAGCACACACTCCGTACAAGGACATGCAATTTATTCTCCATCTTGTTTTACAGAAAAGGCATGGTTTATAAAATCATCTACTCCATCCAAGTATTCTTTACTAATTCTATCACAATGCATCCATCTTTTATTTCTAGGATTGTCCACGACGTTCAAGATATTCTTTTCTTTTCAACATTTACTGCAAGAGCTAAAAATTTGTTAGTAAAAAGAGAAAATTAATCAAATTTTAAGTGACTACAAACATTTTATATAAACTTTAATTAAATATTCTTCTTTAATTTCCCTCAAAAAGTATACCTTTCTTCTTTTATATAAACTTTAATGGATTAATATATCATTTGAATACGTATTATTTATTTCCTAAATATTATAATATACTCAATAAACGTAGTAGACCAGGATTTAAAATTTAGTAAAATTGATGGGAGTAACTTATATCAATATGAGTGAGGCGATCTCACTTCTTTCTTAGCCAAATTTGTTTCTCAAAATAAATAAATGTTATAATTGACTACAAATATTTTGACTGTTTGAATTATAAGTAATATGCATAACTCAAAGTCATAAATTTTTGTGGAGCTTATGATAGTTTCATCAAGCTCAATGAACATAACATAAGATAGAAAAAATAATTGGAAGACCTCTTATGCTATTTCTTAGGTTATAGCTAACCATGTGATCAAATAATTAAGCATATCAAGAGGTTTATACTAAACAAAAGATAAAAAATAGAAGATAGCAGTCATGAAGAGTGACACAAAAATAAACAAAGAGGGAAATGTAGAAGAATTAAAAATCTAATTAAGTTTATTAAGAAATTTTCAGATTGCCTCTATGAATCTATTTTTTTCTTGTATGAGCAGTGATATTCAAGTCAAGTCAAGTCAAGTCAAGCTTACACACGCCCTGACTATTTTTTTGATTAACTGTTGTCGACCTACATCTCATTTGATCAAGTAAATATATAGATAGTATCTCTGAAATTATGACCTATTTCTTAAAATTGCACTTTTTTTTCCTCTTTCAATTCAGATTAAATTATTCAATTTGAGCTGAAATTTCTTGATCAAATGTTTGTGCAGAGAAAGGCAAAAAATATGCAGTTTGGCTGATGCTAGTGATAAAGGGAGTAAGGGACTAAATGGATTTTCTACAAATAGACTAGATGGATTTCCTATAAATTTAGTTAGGCAGAATGCATGTAGAGTTAGCCTCAGTAGAGTTAGCCAAAAGTTTCTAACTGACACCTAAGTAGATATGAGATATATTCCGGACCAAATTTTCTAACTTACGCCTCAGTAGAGTTAGCCAAATTTTTTTAACTTACGCCTCAGTAGAGTTAGCCAAAAATCAAAAGTGAAGACATGACTCAGTGTAGAAAATTATGACCATACTCAATACAACTAGCAAACAAAGTGCAGAAAATTTCAGCTGAAAACAGTCAATAAAAACTGCAAAAGTTGCTGAAACAGTGCAGATAAAGCTGATGTCCTTGCTGCTACAACTTTGGAAATTAGGTTTTCAATTGATGTTGTAAAGCGCGCAGCTGAGAAGGTTCATGAAGCTGATCTCAGAAGCCAAAAATGAAGGTGCAATCATTTTTTATGGTGGCAAACGGCCTTAGGTAAGAAACACTTCCCTGTGCAAGTATGCAGGTGCTGTATTTATTTATCAATCTACCATTTTTGCTTAAATAAAATATGAGTGAGCAATCAGATAGTGTATCGCAACAATGAATGAAGCTGAGAAAGCTGCAAGGAACTGAGGGCAGGGAGTTAGTATCTCTTTGTCGTCTAGTAGAAATACGAGGGTGTTCCAAATGAGTGAGCTGCTGTTATGACTTTAAAAGAATTTCAAGGACATGCCTAGTTTGTTTGCAGACACTTTCTTTTTGTCTTTGAATATGTAACCTCTTTGCTACCTAAAGCTTTGACCATTCTTTCCTACATTGTTGGCAATTGTTGTTTGCTTTAGTGTGCTGGAATGTGACTTAATTCTACATCGGATTTCAGCACTTAAATAAAGGGTACTACATTCAAAATCATAACTGAGGTTTAATTAGTCCATGGAAATCTGGAAAGAAGAGGTATTTGGACCAGTTCTTTGTGTCAAAACATTTAAAACTGAAGAGGAGGCCATTGAACTAGCCAATGATACCAAGTGAGTTGGCTACACTTCAGATATATGGTTCTGTTGCTTTACAAACTTTCCTTTTCCTTACTAGCCTGCTACTACAGCTTTGGAAAGGCTTCATATGGATGTGAATACACTGACTACATATTGTTTAATTGTTCGAGCACATTGACTACAGAGGATTTTACACCAATATGCATCGACGACAATGAAAATTACACACAATATCTCGACTAGTGGTAGATTCAATGCATCGACGACACTCAGAAAATTTCTAAATAATCACAAGAATAGCAAAAAACAGAGGAACAAAATCAGAAAAACAGTCAAGGGCATATAACAAACAACTGTCATATGCAGAGACATCACAAACAACTGGCATATGCAGAAAACACTGTACTTTCGCAAATCGCAACAGTTTAAGGCACGAATTTGTACCTGGTAAGCAGATTGTTTTGCCAATAAAGACGAGAAATTGAAGGAGAAGAATGAGTTCTGAAACAATCTTGAAACCTACACGAAAAGAGAAGTGAGAAACGGATTAAACAGATAATACTAACAATGACGAAAGCATAATCGAGCAACACAATCCAAAACTCAACTGTTAATCGCATCTGCCGGGTAAAAAGAGAACATACTTGGGAAAGAATTGCAGTTATGAGGGAAAAGGCTGGCCGGAGACCCCTATATATGTGTGCGATTTTGTTAATAGATCGTAGCAGTCGTATCCAATTCAATGAGGGAATAGGTTTTCGTATTCAGATTGGAGTCGATGAAGGAAAAGGTTTCCTATAATTTCTGATGGGAGGGAATTTCGATCTTGTCCTAAATTTTGGTGGGAAAGATTAATTAATTGGGCAGGGAGGGAATTTATTTTTAAAAAAAAAAACCTATGCGCTAAAAGGTAATTAGTAATTTTTAATGGCAATTTATTTTTATTGTCGGTAAAAGGTTATTTTTAGTGGCTAATAGTCATTTGCCGCATATATTTCAGCTTATAGAATATATTAGCGGCAATTGACTTATTGTCGCTAAATAATTGCTGCCAAATGCCCTTTTTGTAGTAGTGTTAGTGCATGTTGTGATTCAGTCATGGACATTCAGAGAGTTATTTGTCTGTTGTGCATGGCCGAATTTATTTGGGGTTCTTTAGTAGGCCCAGTGGGGATAGGTGCTTTGCACCAAGTCAGACTGATTGGCTCCGTAGTGCTATTGTGAGGGGCATGCCAGTTAGTGGTTGTTGGGCTTATTTGTGTTCTGGGGTCATTTATGAGTTACTTTTCCCTACTATGGGGAGCTATAATTTATTGGTTTTAGGCACACAGGGTGTGGATATATTGTGGTCTTATAGTGGGATTTGAGTAAGGTAAGTAATTGGGTATTGCAAGATTGAGACGTACTGGTTATGTTCTTTCGAGTTCGTGGGGCATGGTATCGTCCGATTCTCTGTGGTTATTGTAATGCGCTTTGAGCATTGTGACTTGAGGTACTTCATGAGGATCAGCATTTGGATAGGGCCGCGCATCGAAGCGAAGTTATGTTGAGATATGATCCATGTGTTAGATTCGTATGTTATGGTTCTACGGTGTGTGATGAGTTTTTAATCTCGTTGCGGCGGTATTTGTTGAATTTGCGGGATAGTCCTCTTGATGGAGTCATTTTCTATGTTTGAGTACACTTGGCTTGTTGCTTATTGGTGCACAGATTGCACGGGTTGTGGCTTAGATTGTACTGACGTGGCATGTCTCTAGAGTGGTCATGATGGATGAAATGAGGTCATCGGACCTGGAATATGTGCCATCGGATCTGACTGCAATATATTTAGGAGGATATTGATGTTGATCGGCTTAGAAATTTGGTATAGTTGTGTTCCCTTCAAACATTGGCAGTGTATGAAAGTGTTAGAACGAGGCTTTGCCTGATAAGAGGTTATTTACCGGTATTGGGTTGTTTGAGCAGCCATTGTGATTAGGAGTTATCGCTATGAGTGTTTGAGTCATGTGGTATATTATGTGATTACATCTTGGGTTACATATATGGTTTGATACAGCTTGTTCGGACTTATTCAGTGGGTAGATGGGAGATTCTGATCTTATAGAAAATTTCGGAAGTGAAAAATTGGTTCTAAGGTTATGGGCTAGGGTGAATTGTGAAGTTTCAGTTATGTTGTGTTATCGGACCTATATGGGATAGGCTGACGTGGGATCACCCCGGGGTATGTTCATGGTAGGATTACACGGCAATTTTGATGGTTTTGGAACAACTCTGGGCACGTTCGAGGACGAATGTCAGTTTAAGTGAGGGAAGAATGTAACGACCTGATTGGTCGTTCCGAGAATTTTAGCCCCGTTTTGCCCATTTCTGCTTCATTTTGTGTAGTACTGATAATAGGTGAATTAGACTATATTTTCGCCCCTGATGAACCATATTTTATTATGTTTTTAATGTGAATATTGATAACAAATGCTCTAATTAGTGTTTTTTGTGCTTTGCAGGATATATTCGATGAGAGGAGATACTTTGGAGCTATTTGGAGTCAATTAAGGGAGTTCGAGGCCAATCGAGTGGAACCCGTGAGGAAAGCACAAGAGAAAGGGCCAAAATTGCTGGGACATGGTCCACCGCGGTCGACCGCGGCGGAGAAATAACTGAAGCAGAAAATGAAGCAGCCCACCGCGATCGCGCCGCGTTCCTGCCGCGATCGCGGCGACATCTGACATGCCTGGAAAATTAAAGGACTTAAGTGCAAAATACGGGATTAGTTTACCAAACCCTATTTAAACTGTAAATCCGCTCAAGAGAGGGATATCATTATTTTTAGACTCAAGTAGGAGGAAATACTCATTGTGAGAAGACAAGAAACCATTTAAGTTTTATATTTTTTCTTTTCATCTTTATTTTGAGTATTATGAATTATCTTGGTTTTTTGTTGTTCTTAAGCATGAGTAGCTAAATTCTCTATTCTAAGGTTGTTGGTGGAACCCGTTGGGGATGAACTTGTTGAGATATTAATATAGTTTTGTTTGGTTGTTAATCTCTATTTGTTCAACTATATTCTTGTTTTAGTTGATTGAAGAGCCCTAGCTGTTCCTATTTATTATGTATCTACTTGAGAGAGAGTGCATATTTAGGTAGTTGTTTGAACAACACCACTCCCGGAGTATAGGCGAGAGTCATAACCGAGGGTTTAGAGGTTGGATTAGAGATAACGATACCTCGGGTGCAATCTAAAGTGAACCGTAATGCAATATAGCTAGCGTAACTTGAGAAAGTGCGTCTAGTAAATTATCATAATTACTTGAGAGAGATTTATGATAACTAGAGTGTTCATGATTGATAGAGATAACTAAATCAAAACTATAGGAAATATACAAGAAGGAATTTCACCAACGGGGGAAACCATAACCTTAGACCTTTATTATAATTGTTTACACCCCCTTGCTAGTTAATCTTTAGTTTTTATATTTTCGTTCAGCTGTAGTATTATAAAAACAACACCAAGTGATATTCACAAAGTTTGAGAAAGTTGATTATTGAGAATTGGTAATCTAACAACAACAATTGATACGTTGATTCCCTGTGGGATTCGACTCTGGGCATAATACCCCGGATTATATTTGCAACGCCCGCTTAGTCTTTTAGTAGACATAGTTGAGCGTGATCAAATTTTGGTGCCGTTGCCGGGGAATTAACGGTATTATCAGTTGTAGTTTAAGGAAATTCGAAAATTCTTAAGTATAGTCGATTTTCTTTGATTTCATACATATATTGAATTTCTAACGTTTGCTGAATCGGTGGCTCATGTGCATGCCTAGAAACTGCTCGAGAACTGGTGAAGTATTTGAAGCATTGCCAGACCCCGAAAAAGTTTTCAGGGCCTTGAACAGGGCCAATCGGAGAAGCAAACAAAAACCACATATTGAACACATAAAACCAGACATGGCAGAGCTGAATGACAGAAACAACCTTAATGTTGGGGATGTCAGGGATGGTGTGGTCAACCCTCCTGCAAGGATTGCAGCGCCTCAGGTACCCATTGTACCTGAGGCGCCATTATACGACTGTGCACAACCCACAGTTGACAACTTGGCAACCGCGATTTTGGTCCCTCAGATTGAAGCAGAGTCTTTCCAGATTACAAACAATATGTTGCAGAATAAGGGGCTATTTTCGGGGTCATATGTTGAGGACCCCCAACAACATTTAAAGAACTTTCTGTCTATCTACAAGACCCAGAGGCAGCCGAATGTTACCCCGGAGGCATTAAGACTGTTATTGTTTCCGTTCTCGGTGACAAGAGTTTCTCAGACTTGGCTCAACTCCCTCCCTATCAATTCTATTTCAACAAGGGAGGAGTTGGTCAAGCAATTTCTAAATAAATTCCATCCACCAAACAAGACAGCACAACATATTGATGAGATCATAAGCTTCAGACAGAAGCCCATGGAGAAACTGCAAGAGACATGGGAACGGTTTAAAGAGATGCTGGTTATCTGTCCTCACCATGGTATTTCTGAGCAAATGTTGGGACAACGATTCTATATGGGTCTGGCTGATGGTGTAAAAGCCAATGTCGATGCTTCAGCTGGTGGAGCATTCCTTATCAAGACATGGAGAGAGTGTCAGATTTTACTTGATGCAATGGCATAGAATTCAGGGTGGACAACCAGGGGTTCTCCAATTACCCCAGTTGTTCACTCAGTGCCAGTAGATCCGTCCAACACCATGGCTGAGAACATGGCGACTTTGATGAAACAGATGAGTATTCTTACGAAGAAGGTAGAGGAGTTGGGGATAAAGCAGCAGGTTCATATTGTGGATACCACCAATGGGGGCTTATTCACATCTTGCATTAGTCAGCCAATTGGTAATTAGTGGAATGCAGATTGTGATCACCCTCCTTACCCAGAAAACATGAATTATGTGTCAAACTACGGAGGCCAAAGACAAGGGGGACAAAACTGGGGTCAGCAAGTTCAACCATATAGACCACCTCATCAGCAGAAGAACAATGGAAACATGGGTTCCATGAGACCTCATGGTAATGTGGCACCTTACCAAAGGCCACAAAGGTATAACACTCAAAATCATCAGCAAAAATACCACCCCCCTCAGCAACAACATGGGGGGCGGCAAGAAGATGGGTTTTCCAGGCTGGAAGCAATGATGCAACAGGTGATTGGGTCAACTGCCAAAATCAGTGAAAGAGTAGATGCACATGATTCAACTATTAAAAATATTGAAGTGCAGCTGGGCCAAATCTCAATAGTAGTGAACAATCGTCCTCTTGGGACTTTACCTGCGGACACTCAGGTGAATCCTAAGGACCATGGCCCGAAGCAGATGATGGCAGTGAATCTCCACAATGGCAGGGACAGAGACTTGGAGCAAGAGTTGGCTCATGAGAGCAGGCAAGCAGAGACACTAGTGCCAGTGCCAATCGAAATTGATGATTCCACAACCTTGACCAAGGTAACAGTGCAAACTGCTGAAAGAGAACCTGGTGGGCAGAGTGAGGCTGAGAAAGAAGTGGATATAACCCAAAAGCCAGTAGTTGAGGTAGTAATTGAGAAGGAAAAATCCCAGATCACTGGGAAGAAGAGACCGCCATCGCCATTCCCTAAAAGGCTGGCAAAATACCAAAAAGATGAGCAGTACAAAAAGTTCTTGGATATGCTGAAGCAGATATAGGTAAACATTCCTCTGATTGATGCTCTGAAAGAAATGCTTGGGTATGCAAAGATGATGAAGGACTTGATGTCCCGGAAGTTTGATTTCCAAGACTTGGCGACTGTGACCCTTACTCAGACTTGCAGTGCTGTGGTAACACGACCTATTGCAGAAAAGTTGTCTGACCCAGGGAGTTTACAATTCCCTGCACCATTGGCAATTTTGCTTTTGCCAAAGATCCGTGTGATTTGGGGGACAACATTAATCTAATGCCCCTGGCCATTTATAAGAGACTGGGTATTGGAAGAGCCAGACGTACCTCCATGTTGCTGCAACTAGATGATAGGACGGTGAAGAGACCGTCGGGTGTTCTGGATGATGTTTTAGTGCAAGTGGGAAGTTTGTGTTCCCTGCCGATTTTGTGATACTAGACTGTCGTGTAGATGATGAAATTCCCATAATCTTGGGAAGGCCATTTTTGTCCACAGGCAGAGCTCTTATTGATTGTGAGACTAGGGAGCTCAATATGAGGCTTAATGATGAATAAATCACATTCAACGTGCAGAAATCCATGAGGTGACCGAGTGAGTTCTCCAAATGTTCTTTAATTGATGCCGTGGATGTGATAGTGGAGGAAGATGCTGCATCCTTGACTATTGAGGACTCCCTTGCCGCATGTTTAATGAACTTGGATGATGTAAATGGTGAGGAATTGGCAGAGTGGGTGTTAGCACTTGAAGGTAAAGGGGTATGGCTGAGGGCTCTCGAGTTTGAGCCATTGCACTTGGAGAAAAGAGAGAGCCCGCCAGCCACGCCCTCTGTGGAAGAACCACCCAAACTAGAGTTGAAACCATTGCCAGCTCATCTCAGGTACGCATTCTAGGCCCTAATTCTACGCTACCTATTATTATCTCATCCAATTTGTTCATTGTGCAGGCGAATCAGTTGTTACAGGTACTCTTAGAGTGCAAGACTGCCATTGGTTGGACCATGGCTAATATCAAAGGGATCAGCCCAGCATATTGCATGCACAAGATTCTCCTGGAAAAGGGACAAAGACCTTCCAGGGAACACTTATATATAATTATTATTAAAATTAAATGTAGTAGACTCATCGTGGGCTAATTCATGAATTGAATCAAATGGGGCCTTTTAATTTGACTAATTTGTACTTAATTAAACTAAAGAGTCACACTCTTTAAACGCTGTATAAGAAAAGAAGAAGATGAACCCGAACATGAAGGAAGTGGTGAAGAAAGAGATCATCAAGTGGTTAGATGCGGGAATCATTTTCCCCATCTCTGACAGCAGTTGGGTTAGCCCAGTGCAGTGTGTCCCAAAGAAGGGTGGCATGACAGTGGTAAGGAATGACAAAAATGAGTTGATATCTACAAGAACCGTCACGGGCGGGAGGATATGCATGGATTACAGGAAGCTGAATCTTGCCACCTGAAAAGACCACTTCCCACTTCCCTTCATTGATCAAATGCTCGACAGGCCAGCAGGGAGGTCTCACTTTTTTTCCTGGACGGGTACTCGGAGTACAACCAGATTTCAATTGCCCCGAAAGACAGAGAAAAGACCTCCTTCACATGCCCCTATGGGGTGTTTTCCTTCAGGAGGATGCCATTTGGCCTCTGCAATGCACCTGCAACATTCCAACGGTGCATGATGGCCATATTCACCGACATGGTGGAAGATATCATGGAGGTATTCATGGATGATTTCTTAGTAGTGGGAGATTCATTCGATGAGTGCCTAGCAAATTTAACCCGTGTCCTAAAGAGGTGCATCGAGACGAATCTTGTGATTAATTGGGAGAAGTGCCATTTCATGGTACAAGAAGGGATCATCTTGGGGAACTTGGTGTCGAGTAAAGGAATTGAGGTGGACAGAGCTAGAGTCGATGTGATCGAAAAACTTCCACCTCCCACATCGGTCAAATCTATTCGTAGCTTCCTTGGGCATGCCGGGTTCTACCGGCGATTAATCAAGGACTTCTCCAAGATCGCCAACCCTCTCTGTAAGTTGCTTGAAAAAGATAACCCCTTTGTGTTTTCTGATGATTGCAGGGTGGCGTTTGAGGAGCTGAAAAAATGGCTAGTCACAACACCAATTATCGTTGCCCTCGACTGGGAGCAACCGTTTGAACTCATGTGTGATGCTAGTAACTACGTAGTGGGAGCCGTGTTGGGTCAGCGCAAAGATAAAACAATGCACCCAATTTACTACGCAAGTAGGACTTTGAGTGGAGCTCAACTGAACTACACAGTGACCAAGAAAGAGATGTTTGCAGTGTTGTTCGCCTTTGATAAGTTTAGGTCTTACTTGATCGTGTCGAAGGTGATTGTGTACACCGATCACGCATACATCAGATACTTGGTTGATAAGAAAGATTCTAAGTCGCGCCTAATTCGTTGGGTGTTGCTTCTTCAAGAATTTGACTTGGAGATTCGTGACCGCAAGGGCACGGAGAACCAAGTCGCTGATCATCTGTCACGTCTTGAAGGTGCTGAGAATGCGATTGAGTCTGGGGATATTCTGGAAACCTTTCCAGAGGAGCAGCTGCTAGCCACGAGCGTGGAAGATGTGCCATAGTATGCAGACATTGGAAACTACCTGGCGAGCGGTATTGAACCCTATGAACTCTCATCTGTCCAAAAGAGACGCTTTTATCGTGATTGCCGCAATTACTATTGGGATGAACCTCATTTATTTAGAATCTGTATTGATAACATGATCCAGAGGTGTGTCCCCGAGATAGAACAATTTGCTATTTTGCAGGCTTGTCACGCATCACCATATGTAGGACATTTTGGAGGAGTTCGGACAACAACTAAGGTGTTAGAGGCCGATTTCTACTGGCCGACCGTGTTCAAAGATGCTCACCAATGGGTGAAGGGCTATAATGAGTTCCAAAGGACGGGGAACATATCCCGTCGACATGAGATGCCCATGAACCCAATACAAGAAGTGGAGGTGTTTGATGTGTGGGGAATCGGCTTCATGGGTCCCTTTGTCAGCTCTATGGCAATAAGTACATCCTTGTTGCTGTAGACTACATGTCCAAATGGGTGGAAGCTGCAGCGTTCCCCACCAATGATGCTAGAGTGGTGGTGGGGTTCTTGAAGAAAAGCATATTCACCCGGTTCGGGATCCCAAGAGCCATCATTAGTGACAGAGGCACGCACTTCTGCAATTGTGTCTTCGAGAAGTTTCTAGCCAAGTATGATGTGCGCCACAAGGTGGCAATCCCTTATCACCCCCAAACGAGTGGGCAAGTTGAGGTGTCCAACCGTGAAATCAAGAGTGTGTTGACCAAAACAGTAAAAGCCACAAGAACTGATTGGGCGAAGAAACTTGATGACGCACTCTGGGCCTATAAGACTGCATTTAAAACACCAATAGGTATGTCTCTGTACAAATTGGTATTTGGTAAGGCCTGTCACCTTCCTGTAGAGTTAGAACATCGAGCCTGGTGGGCATTGAAGCAGTTAAACTTGGATATTGATGCTGCGGGTGAAAATCGAGTAACAGATCTGCATGAGTTGGAGGAATTCCGATATCAAGCATTTGAAAGCACAAGGCTATGCAAGGACAGAATAAAGAGGTTGCACGACAAAAATATCGTGGACCAAAATTTCAAACCCGGAGACAAAGTGTTGCTCTATAATTCAAGGTTGAGATTGTTTCCGGGTAAGCTTAAGTCCCGATGGTCTGGACCATTCAAAGTGGTCATAGTGTTTCCCTCTGGTGTTGTGGAGTGTTCTACTAAAGATGAGTCCAATGCCTTCAAGGTTAAAGATGTATGTGGGGATGAATGCGACCAAAGAGTTGTCTGTGGTGCATCTTTTTGAACCACAGAGGTTGAGCGAGCCTTAAATGCGCTCATTCTGCTTCGTGCCACGACGTTAAATCAGGCGCTTCGTGGGAGGCAACCCATGATTTTAGTGTTTTCTCTTTTGATTGTGTTGTAATTGATGCACAAATGTTTAACAAGTTTTCGAGTGTGCAGGACAAGCTTGGAGGTGTGTTGAGCGAAAAATGGGGTCATAAAACAACTCTGGTAAGGTAAAAATATGTGGAAAACACACTAACAGGTGAGCATAGGCCACCGCCACCGCGGAGGACCGCGATGCGATCGCGGTGACAACTGGAGCTTCAGAACTTTTCTCGTACGCCCGTCACCGCGGTCGCGGCGAACCGCGGCGCGACCGCGACCAAAGTCGACCTCTCTAAATCTCGCGCGACCGCGGCGAACAGCGACGCGACCGCATTGATTTCTCACTTCTCTGAATCTCCCGCGATCGCGGTGGACCGCGGCACGACCGCGGCGAAAACACAACTCTCTGAATCCACCGCGGCCGCGGTGGGCCAAATTCGGCCCAGGTAAGTCTGTTGAAATTAAATATATTTTTTTCTTTTTCTTTTCTTTTTAATTCCCCACCTATTACCCCACTTTCCCCTTTCTTCTAACCCTTCTCTCCCAAATCCCTTCCTCTTCTCTCACAAAACCAACGCCCCCTCCCCCCACCCCCCCTTCCTTCCCCCCCCCC
>ML255826.1:16470-44678 GCA_005239495.1 Nicotiana undulata
GTGGGGGGGGGGGGGAGCCCACATGGGTCAAAGAGGGAATCACGCTGAACTCTAGTTCCTTCACATGGGAGGCAAAGTGTTGGTTCACCGTTATCTGCAGCCTCCTTCTATCCACCAACAACACCACCGATGTCAACCCCTCTCGGGCGGTGATGGTTTGGTGCTTCGTCAATAGATTGGACTTTGATATTGCCCGGGTGCTCTATGATGAGATGTTCATCCGATCGCCTGAGGTACTGAAAGCATTCTACTTCCCCTCCCTAGTTACCAGGCTGTGCCGGGTAGCCAACGTCCCAGAGCATCAGCCCATTGACGGAAAATTGGCAAAGAAGGCCCCGTTCAGAGCGGGCAAACTTAATGTGGGCAAAGAGCACCCGGTGCCTCTAGCTGTTGATGATGAGGACGAAGTTATTCCTGATGATGCACCCCTCGGCGGTCTCATGATGGGGCGGGTCCCTCTCGACCTTGGGCGGGTCCCAGGCTGTCAACCTTGGAGGAGGATGTGGCCGGCTTGCGCACCTCGGTAGCTGACCTCAACACCAGGATGGATGCAATGTCCACCCACTAGGCTAAATCTGATAAGAAGATAATGGCGTGGTTTCGTGCGCTAGGGAGGGCCTGCAATGTTGATCCGGCCACCGTTTCTGACGACGAGTGAGCACAAGGGAAGTCTCCTTAACCCTCTATGCTTTTATTGTTGATTGACATGGGGACATGCCAAATTTTTAAGTATGGGGTGGGGGACAAATTTTGTTGTTGTATATGTGTGGATAGTTTGTCTCTTGTTTTGATTTTGTATATGTGAATTGGTTGTTTTCAATTTGTTTGGCTTGGCCCGAAGACGGACACCTTCTGACGGGTCTCTTGAGGGCACTAAGTCGAAGTAAAAAAAAACCCAGAAAATGTAGTGGACTCTTCCTGATGACGGACTACTTAGGCAGTTTTCTTGAGGGAAGTTAGTCCAAAGGAAACGCCAAAAAGATTTTTTATTTCTTTTTAGGTAGTGTAGTAACTCCCCCTTGGTTTTTCTTTTGACCACGATTCTTTTCCAAGGGTTTAGCTTGAACCAGGTATAGTTAGATTTTTTTTCTTTTTTAGTTGTTAGGACTCTCTTGGGCAAGGAACTGATTGGCAAGAATGCAGCCCTTAGTGTGTTACACCTGAACACCAAAGATCCTAGGGTGTGGCGCTTAGGCTCTTTTGTTGACTCGTGTAGAATGCCTAATTTTGCATATTGTAACTAACTTGAATACTCTTTGGAGTGTTTTGATGAACCAATTCGTATTGGATTATGTGCCATGTGCGTGTGAGTTATTTGTGCATCATATTCTGTGTCTTCATTTGATACCTAGAACTTGCCCTGTGTGTGTACAAAACGAAATAGAAGTCTGTTCAGTCTTAGAAAGGATATAGGCATTTCTTTGTGAAGCCAGACATAAATGTATATCCACTTGAAAGCAATTGACCATAGTTAACCCCTTTGAGCTTATAAGCATGTTCTTTGATAATCATATAACGAACCATACCCAGTTGTTTGAATAGGCTGTCTGTTTGAACCCTGTACCTCCCATGAGCCCTTGAATTATTAGCAAATGTGTAAAAGTCAAAGTGTGGGGTGGTGGTTTGGTTTGAAAAGGAAAATAGAAGGAATAGGATGAAAGGTGCAAAAGTGTGAAAGAAATAAAATGCAAAAGTGAAGGCCACTTAGAAAAAAGAAAAAGAAAAAGAAATATGACAATAGATAAATGCAGTCCTTGATGATTAGTGGCTTGGAAAAGAAAGTTGCACCTAAAAGGGAGTGGGGTAATTATGAAGCAAAGTGTGGTAAAAGTTCTGGCCAACCATGAAAATGGGCTGAATGTTAATGTAATTGTATTAAAAGTGCTTAGGGAGGTTAGTCACTATAACCAAATGTATCCTACCCGTCCCTTAACCTACATTACAACCAAATAAAGACCTATTGATCTTAGACTGAATAGACTCAATTAGTAGAGTATTACACTACGGGCAAACCTATGGCGTGTCAGTGAGGCATATGAATGTTCTTTTTGAGAGTGAGTGAATTCTTTCTATTTAAAGTTCTGGTTGTTCGTAATATTATCTCTTGTGGAACTACTCTCAATTGTGTGATGTGAGGGCACGTGATTCATGAAGAAAAGGTAAGTCTTGACCTCTGTATAGAGTACTTTGAGGAAGTAAGAATGTGGCATGGCATATAGAGTCATCACTTGAGGCATAGATGTTACACGACTAGGTGCAATGTTTGCGAAATGTCATGGTGTGACACTGTAGAGTAATGCTTGAGAAGATTAGGCCTTTAGAGTATGGTTTTGCTGCTCGAGGACGAGCAAAGGTTTAAGTGTGGGGTGTTGATAATAGGTGAATTAGACTATATTTTCGCCCCTAATGAACCATATTTTATTATGTTTTTAATGTGAATATTGATAACAAATGCTCTGATTAGTCTTTTTTGTGCTTTGCAGGATATATTCGATGAGAGGAGATACTTTGGAGCTATTTGGAGTCAATTAAGGGAGTTCGAGGCCAATCGAGTGGAACCCGTGAGAAAAGCACAAGAGAAAGGGCCAAAATTGCTGGGACATGGTCCACCGCGACCGCGGTCGACTGCGGCTGGGGCGCGATGGAGAAATAAATGAAGCAGAAAATGAAGTAGCCCACCCCGGTCGCGCCGCGTTCCTGTCGCGATCGCGGCGACATCTGACAAGTCTGGAAAATTTAAGGACTTAAGTGCAAAACACATGATTAATTTGCCAAATCCTATTTAAACTATGTAAATCCGCCCAAGAGAGGGATATCATTATTTTTAGGCTCAAGTAGGAGGCAAGACTCATTGTGAGAAGACAATAAACCATTAGAGTTTTATATTTTCTTCTTTTCATCTTTATTTTGAGTATTATGAATTATCTTGGGTTTTTGTTGTTCTTGAGCATGAGTAGCTGAATTCTCTATTCTAAGGTTGTTGGTGGAACCCGTTGGGATGAACTTGTTGAGATATTAATATAGTTTTGTTTGGTTGTTAATCTTTATTTGTTCAACTACGTTCTTGTTGTAGTTGATTGAAGGGCTCTCAATTAGCTGTTCCTATTTATTATGTATCTACTTGAGAGAGAGTGCATATTTAGGTAGTTGTTTGAACAACACCACTCCCGGAGTATAGGCGAGAGTCATAACCGAGGGTTTAGAGGTTGGATTAGAGATAACGATACCTCGGGTGCAATCTAAAGTAAACCGTAATGCAATATAGCTAGCGTAACTTGAGAAAGTGCGTCTAGTAAATTATCATAATTAATTGAGAGAGATTTGTGATAACTAGAGTGTTCATGATTGATAGAGATAACTAAATCAAAACTATAGGAAATATACAAGAAGGAATTTCACCAACGGGGAAAAATCATAACCTTAGGCCTTTATTATAATTGTTTACACCCCCTTGCTAGTTAATCTTTAGTTTTTATATTTTCGTTCAGATGTAGTAGTATAAAAACAACACCAAGTGATATTCACAAAGT
The DNA here is from genome assembly GCA_005239495.1 of Nicotiana undulata. NCBI lineage: Eukaryota > Viridiplantae > Streptophyta > Magnoliopsida > Solanales > Solanaceae > Nicotiana > Nicotiana undulata. The sequence goes on from ML255826.1 coordinate 20,001, forward strand.
TTGAGAAAGTTGACTATTGAGAATTGGTAATCTAACAACAACAGTTGATACGTTGATTCCCTGTGGGATTCGACTTTGGGCATAATACCCCGGATTATATTTGCAACGCCAGCTTAGTCTTTTAGTAGACATAGTTGAGCATGATCAAGTACAACTCTTTTATGTTGGGTTAGGTTGATTGGTTCGGGTTCGGAGTAATTTTGGAAAAGAATGAGACACTTAGTCTCTTAAGTTGGTTATTTAGTTGGAAAACATCAACCGGAAGTTGACTTATGTGTAAACGATCTCGGAATTTGGTTTTTATGGTTCAGATAACTTCATTAGTTAATTTTGGACTTAGGAGTGTGTTCGGAATGTTATTCGGAGGTCCGTGGTAGAATTAGGCTTGAATTGGCGAAGTTGGATTTTTGGCGATTTTCGGTCGGCAGTGGAAAATTAGCTATCGGGGTCGGAATGGAATTTAGCAAGTTGGAATAGGTCCGTAGAGCCATTTGGGATGTGTGCGCAAATTTTCAAGCCATTCGTACGTGGTTTGGTTGGTTTCGGCATCGTTGGCGAATTTCGAAAAGTTTAGAAATTCTTAGACTTGAATCGTGGATCGATTTGGTGTTTTGATGTTATTTTTGGCATTCCGAGGGTTCGACTAAGTTCGGGTGATCATATATGACTTGTGGGTACCATTGGTTGAGGTCGCGAACCTCGAGATGAGTTCGGATGGTTGACGGATGAGTTTTTGGCATTAGAGTGTGCTGGTGTGATTTTGTTATGTGATTCTGCAGATGCGGACGGGTGGCCGCAGGTGCGGAATGGTCGTCGCAGGTGCGGAGTTCGGGCATGTTAAGGTTCATCGCAGATGCGGAAAGGTTACCGCACCTGCAATCCCGCATGTGCGGTTGTTTGGACGCATGTGTAGAAAAAGGAAAAATTAATGGGAACTGTAGATGCGCACCTGGGATCGCAGGTGCGGTCCGCTGGTGTGAGAAAGAAACCGCAAATGCAACAAATCCCTAGGCAGAGTATATAAATAGATGCCTTCGCGACTTTTTGGCTTATTTCATCAATGTTTCATACGGGTTGGAGCTTGTGGGAGCGATTTGAAGAGAGAATTCAAGGGAATTTAGTGGAGGTAAGATTCTTGGACCTAAAACTCGTTTCTATGGTATATTTAACTGATTAGACATGGAATTTGGGGAAAATAGTGGCTAAAATTGGGGGATTATGGCTTGAAATTGGAGACTTTGATTTGGGGATTTGAGGGGCCATTTGGGGTCCGCTTTTGATGTATTTGGTATGTATGAACTCGTGAGAGAGTAAGGATTCCAGTTTTGCGATTTTTATCAGATTCCGAGACGTGGGCCCGGAGGCCGAGTTTGACCGATTTCGAGATTTTTGGCATAAATTGGTTATTTTCGAGTGGGCTTTGTTCCTTTAGTGTATTTTAATGATATGAATCTATTTTTGAATAGATTCGGGGTGTGCTGAGGCCGAGTCGAGGGGCAAAGGCATCACAGAGTAGTTTTTCGTCCGCTTTGAGGTAAGTAGTGACTGTAAATCTTATTCTGAGGGTATGAAACTCCGGACTTCGCATTGTATCACTATTTTGGGAGTGGCGCACATGCTAGATGACGAGTGTGTGGCGTACACTGTTTGGGGATCTATGACTTGGTCCGTCCCGTAGCAACTATTAAGTTGCGTATTTGATTATAAATCATACAATATTTCATGTTTTAAAGTTTATTACTATGTTTTGGGTAGAATGCCGTATTTGGGCCTCGTGCCAAGTGTTTGGACCCCTTGGGGGCTTTTACTGCTATTCCTCACTGTGTTGACTTATGATTTACACTCAGTCATATCGTGTTTTACTGGTTTCGAAACTCAGTTTTATTTACACTATTTGGAGGTATAAAATGATATTTTGGGTCGAGTACCCCATTTTACTGATAGCCCGAGTGGCTTTTTGAGAGGTTTCTAACTGAGTGAGGCCGAGGGACTATGTTGTGAGGATATTATGGGATCGGGCTGTGCTCCGCAACATGTTATACTATTTATGATATGTGAGAGGCCGAGAGCCGGAGTGATTATGTCACGAGATGGCCTGTTATAGCGCTTGGGCTGTAGGAGCCCCTCCGGAGTCTGTACACCCCCAGTGAGCGCAAGTAACTACTGAGTGCGAGTGTCGAGTGCCGAGTGACAAGTGATTGGGAGGCATGAGTTACTGTGAGGTTGCCTGAGAGGCTGATACTAAGTGATTGTGAGGCATGCTAATGTTAAGCCCGAGGGGCGTTTCATGAAATATGTTTTTCTTGCCTGAGAGGCTATTTATGATTTCTATCATTTTTATACTAAATTATATTGATTTCTATGGAAGCTGTTGAATGGTACATTTTCAAAGGAATTTTACCAAAAACGACTTTCAAGTGTTACAAATTGTCGTATCTATGAGTTTTTGAAAGAATAAATGTATTTACTGTGGATTGATGACTTGTTTATGTGTTTCGTAGTTCTCAGTCATTATGTACTTTCATTACTACTGAGTTGGTGTACTCACATTCAGGTGCTAGAGTGGAGTGAGATGCTTGCCTGTCCAAGGATTTCGGAGATTTTTGCAAGGTAGTTGCACGCATCCGCAACCCTGCTTTTCTCCTTCTTATTTATGTAGTAGTCGCACTCCCTAGACTTATTTTGTATTAGAGATATTGTTTCAGATTTATGTATTTTTCTTTAGATGCTCGTGACCCAGTGACTCCGGGATTTTGGGCGGTGTTTAAACATTTGGCTTAGTATCTTTTGATTTAAAAATGCTTAACTGAAACTGTTATGAACTATCGGTTGAGAAGTGATGTAAAACAAGAGTTCTTTATATTTAAAAATCTAATTGGCTGGCCTAGTATCTCGATAGGAGCCATCACGGCCAGCGGTAGTTTTGGGATCGTGACACCTCCACTTGTCCATTGACCAAATTGAGGTACGCACTATTAACCTAACTTGGGACTGGCGCAACCGTATTGTCGCCTACCTGCAGGACGACGTGCTCCCAAACGACCAAAAAGAAGCCAAAAATCTTCGAGTGCAAGCAGCTAGGTATAACATCATCAACAACGACATGTACAAAAGGACGTATGGCGGCCCTCTAGAAAAATGTTTGGGACCAAACCAGACACGGCGCATCCTAGAAGAGGTCCACGAGGGTCACTGCGGGGCTCACACCGGCAATCAAGCCCTAGTCAGATGTCTCATACGAGCAGGCTACTACTAGCCCACAATGAAAAAGAAAGCAACTGATTTTGTTAAAAATGCGAACCATGCCAAAACTACGCCCCCATGAACCACCAAGCGGGCGAGCGCATCCACCCAGTCACTTCGCCTTGGCCCTTCATTAAATGAGGAACAGATATCGTCAGCACTTTTCCTCAAGATGAGGTAACGTACGATTTCTTTTGGTTCCAACTGTCTATTTTTCTATATGGGTTGAAGCAGGTGCGTTCGCCCAAATACATGAATGAGAAGTGATAGCCTTTATATGGAGGAACATCGTATGCCGCTTCGGCATCCCCAAAAAAATTAGTTGTGACAACGAACCCCCATTCACAGGGAACAAGGTCGCCGAGTTCTTCGAGAAATGGCACATCAAAATAATACTCTCCAAGCCATATCACCCCCGCAAGCATCATACAAGCTGAATCCTCCAACAAAACGATATTGAATATCATTAAAAAGAAACTCGAAAACGCCAAGGGATTGTGGCCATAGGTGCTGCCAGAAGTGATGTGGGCGTACCGCACCACGCCAAAGACAAGCGTAGGGGAAACACCATACTCACTAGTCTATTGGACTGATGCAGTGATATCGGATGAGGTCAGAGAACCCAGTCTAAGATATTGAAATGAGAGCGGGCCAAGCAACGATGAAAGCAGAAGACAAGACCTCGACGAGGCCGAAGAACGAAGAGACATGGCTTATATAAAAATGGTAGCCCAAAAACAACAGGCAAAGCGATACTACAACAAAAAATCCAAGGTCATGCCACTCAAAGTTGGGGACTATGTACACAAGTTCAAAACACAGGCGAGCAAGGATCCATGGGAAGGATAACTGGGAACCATTTGGGACGACCCATACGAAATCACGGTGGCAGTAAGCAAAGGGTCGTTCCAAATAAATACAATGGAGGGAAAATTAGTACCAAGCAATTGGAACGTCGCCCACCTCAAACACTTCAACTTCTAAGGATAGACGTTGTCCAAGTCGTACTCTTTTTCCCTCACCCGAGTTTTGTCCCAATTGGGTTTTCTCGGGGAGGTTTTTAACGATGCGACGAAGAGGGAATCTCGAAGTTAAGTAAAAGTTCATCGTTCGACTTCTCAACTACTTCTCCAGGTCAACCAATGAAGGGACTAAATAGACCAGGACTTCTCCAATGTATGTATGAGCAGAGTAAAAATATGTGAACTTCTCCAATGAATGTATAAACAAAGCGAAATATGCAAATACATGATGTTCACGTGTCTCCACCAAGTTTACACATTACGCCAATCCAGGAAATAACATTCAACCATGCTCGAATCGACTTACAATTGATCTCGTTCGAATCAATTTAAAAGTCGACATTCGACCTCGCTCGAATCGACTCATATTCGACATCGTTCGAATTAATTTAAAAATTTGACTCCGACCTTGCTAGAATTGACTCACATTCGACCTCATTCGAATTAATTTAAAAGTCGACATTCGACCTTGCTCGAATTGACTCATATTCGACCTTGTTCGAATCAATTTAAAAGTCAACATTCGACCTTGCTTGGATCGACTTACATTCGACCTTGCTCGAATCAACTCATATTCGACCTTGTTCGAATAAATTTAAAAGTCGACATTTTAACTCGCTCGAATTGACTCAAATTTAACCTCGCTCGAATCAATTAAAAATTCAACATTCGACCTTACTCGAATCGACTCACACTCGACCTCGCTCGAATCAATTAAAAAGTCAACATTCGACTTTGCTCGAATCGACTTACATTCAACCTTGTTCGAATCGACTAATATTCGACCTCGATCGAACTAGTTACAAGCCAACATTCGACCCCGTTCGGATCGACACATTATTCAACCTTGCTCGAATTAATTAAGACACATACATACGACTTAGCTCGAACTAATTAAGCAACGATTCGACCTCGCACGAGCTCAACTTATAGTCGGCCTAACTCGAATTGCAATCAAAGCAGTCAATTGGGGAAAACATTCGAAGGAAAAATAAGAAACTTAGAAACAGACGGTAAAAATTTCATTCCAAAAGGTATCTTACAAGGGCCAAACAGATGCCCGCTAAACAGAAAGAGAAAACAAAAGGGAACAACAAAAGTACAAAACAAGTACGCTACTCGCCATCATCACCTCCACCCTCGCCATTGGTGTATGCATTACCAAGCACTTGGCTCGATCCCGTCTAAATCATCTTCATCATCACCCTCCCCGGGCATACCGGGATCGTAGCCACAAATGTCTCGAGCTGCACGTGCCTTGAAACGAGCATCCTCAAATTTTGCCTCAAAAGCTTTCCCCGCCGTCATCAAGCCCCTGAATATGTCTAGGTGAGACTCAGCAGGAACCCACTTCTCATACAAATCCTATGGAACATCGGGATATGTGGAAACATAGGAGGAAGACAATTGAACCAGTAGTTGCGCCTTCTCGATCTTGAGGACGGCAATCTGCTTATTCAAGTCTGAAACCTCTGTCTCTAGGCCAGAATCCGTTCTTCAAGTCTCACCTTCTTAAGTGTAGATGTCTCCACTTCATTTGTCCGCTCAGGTCTGAGGACACAGATGGAACCCGCTAATGCCGCCGTCTTGGCTTTCTCGACGCTCTCCAACTCCGTCACTTTTATGGCCAACTCATCACTCAAGTCATTGGCTCTAGCTTTACTCTACTCATGCTCGGTCTGCAAGGATGGAACCTGAGCCTGAAGGTCGACGCACTCGGGCACAACCCCTTTGCTTACCTCAAGCTCGTCCTTTTTGAGTCTCAACGTTCCTTCGAGCTCACTACACCTACCGATTACTCTTATGATCTCATCGTCCTTCTGCTTCAGCTCATCATCCTTCTGCTTCAACTCGTCCCGGAGACACTAGAATTGACCATCCTCACCGAGTATGTTTCTCAATGTGCGATGCTTGGTACGATACTCCCTGTACTTGGACTCCATTATTTTATAGAGAGCCTTCCTCTTCTCTTCTCGACAAGTGCACTCGATATTCAGAATGAGAGTCTGGTAAACAGGTAGAAAACAGTCAGCAAAGACGAACAAGGTAAAGAAAAGGAAAAGATACAAGAACACAAAAAGACAAAAAAACTTACTCGCAAGACCATCCAGGTAAATTCCTAACAACAGATCGGCATTCTTAAACATCAGCAAAATCGTGTTCTTGGTGCCTGTGCAGAGGGGAATCAAAGCTGGGACCACGCTCTCCGAGTGAGTTAGCAAGTTGTGGTCCAAAGAAATGACGATGTTTCGAGTAGATCCCTCTGTTCTCACCTCTACCCGAGTGAACCCCTCATCGAACATTCGTACCTCCTCAAGGTCTATGTCGGAACCGGACCCATTATCATCCACTACCACATTTTTTCCTTTCCCCTCGGTGGACGAAGATACGACCTCTACCACCTATGGCCGCCACCCTTCCATAGCGACCTCAGTTGCTTCTGACCGCCTTCCTTCTACTGCGACCTCTGGCGGGGGAAAAACCTCCACAACTAAAGGGCGTGCAGACTCCACGCCCAAAATATCATCAGTATTGGGTGCGTCCACGGCCGTAACCACACCGCCAACCTCCACTCTCCGCCTTATCAACGGAGCCACTTCCTCCTCGCACGACAAAAACTCGTCCACTAGACGCAATACTGGGAAGGCCGGAGTCACCGCTGGTAGAGCAGCTGCCCGACGACCAGGCCCACTCAAATCCAGAGTCTGAGAGGAAGTATTCCTTAAGGACTCAGTCATCACGAACTGCGACCCGATCGAGGCACCCGATTGGCGAAATATGGGAACGAAAGCCTTCACCTTTTTCAAAGCTCTCCGACCTAACACCAAAGGGAAAACTAAAAGTAAAAGAAAAAAAGGACTGTAATGAGGTCGAAGTAGTTCAAGAACGGAACCCAACTTATCGATCGAAGTCTTGGGTCAAAATTTCTTGTTGAAAGACACCTAGTCGCAGTCATAAATATCGGCGACCAACACAGGAGGATGTTTCTCGGTACATGAAAAGAAAAGAGAACGATTAATCCACAAAATAGGGAAAAACGGGAAGGAACGTACTTCAATCAACGAAAGCACTTACGGGAAAAGTTCCACTTCTCGGGAAATCCACTGGGGCTTGCCACCACGCGCTCGATTTTGATAAAAAAGAATTTGAACCAAAACCGGCGATTCACCTTATCATCCATTCCTGCCACTATCCCTTTGGTCCCGCGGTGGAAAAGATGTATCATCATACCCCTATGGAAGCTTGGCGCGAAGAAATACATCAAATGGTGGATAGAAATTCACAGCCGGCCAGCTCCGCAAACTTTATCAGCATGAGGAAGAGCATGTAAAAGGGAGGAATTCCTCTGCCAACAGAGGGGAGAGCTGGGTCGGGCAGACACCATAGTAACGGCAGAATTCCTCTGCCAACGGAGGAAAAGGGAGGAAGTAACCCACTTGGAACGGGTATGCATAAAACACGCAATACCCGGGACGATGAACCTGGATCACGTCGTCCCCAGCTGGAACTAGGTCAACGTGAGCGGGTATGTTGTATTTGGCCCTGAGTGAGGCTATATGGGTTGCTCACATCTTGGATTTCACGGGCTCAGGGTCATGCATAGGTAACTTCGAGAAATACGACCTGGAGCCTGGGTTACGTGGAATGACTTCTTCAACGGTAGGGAAGCTCTCATCATCAATGACAATGGCCTCCCCTCCCTCAGAAGGCACAACCATTGACAACGGGATTGAGTCTGAGGTCACTCAGGGTTAGGAGATACGCTAGTCAACTTTTGCTAATATATATACGATGAAGCCAGAAGTGTAGAAGAAATGGTGATGATATAAGTTGCAGGAAATATGAACACAGGAAGAAGAAGAAGAGGAAGAAGAAGAAGAAGAAGAAGAAGAAGAAGAAGAAGAAGAAGAAGAAGAAGAAGAAGAAGCAAGGAGAAGGATTGAGAAATCAAAGAATGTAAAGTTTTCTCCAAAAGGTCCCCCTTCTTATTTATAGAAAACCACGATGCTTGAATCGATGCGAACAAACCTTCAATAGCACTAGAATTGAAAAGACAGAAGCACAAGGAACGATGCAATGCATTGGGAAGATGCGTAATGATGACGCATGCAGCTGTGACGTCACCCTGAACCAACCTCACTGACTACATCTCGACTGCGATCACCACTGCTCGACTCCTCGTCCGAATTTCTCAAGAATTGCGATTGATGAAGTCTGCTCATTGAGGTAAACCAAAAGGCGACCTCAATTAGCAGAGTGACTAACTGTATGGGTCAAAATCCGACTAAAGAAAATTCGGCATGAAGAGGTGGCCAAGTGTGGGAGCTGTCGTTCATCATGGGCGACTAGGTCGTGGTCGACCAGGGTTCGGCGATATTGAGCCGCTGAGTAATCCATTAGGGCCGAGGTCGAGCAGTAGGAAAAGGAATAACGACTAGTGTAGCTTTGGAACTTTAAAAGGGAATATTCTATTGAATATTCCTTCTGCTGTACTTTTTTTTAGGATTTTTTAGGAGTATTCCATATAAATAGTAGAAGAGATAGGGCAAAAAGCAGGTAACATTGATACTGAGAAGAACTCTTGCAAAAAGTTGACTCTAAGGAGACAATACAATATATCACCTTTCCACAAGGATTTGATTAACTATTTGTTTCACCTTTTCTCGCATCAGATCCAAGATAACCTCATATATTCCAATATTCATTTGTCTTACATCATTGTCAGATAGAATAATCATCCACCTCATTCAATATTTGGGTGAATCATTTTCTCTATTTATATTTATTGCTATTTAATATATTTATTGCCCGGCATTGTCCCTCCAATCATTCTAGACAACATCATTTAACACTATTTGTATTAAATCGGTTTAATCGTTATTCTGTATTATTTTATACAATCACATGTTAGATCTAGAACTTATTATCTTTAACTAGGATTTACCCATCGTCTTTTTATTTTATTAGTTTACAAAAGGTTTCACACTTTTTGGTCAAACAGGATCTAGGATTTAAATTTAAAGGGTTCAGCTTTTAAGAGTTTTTGTATTGAACTCATTGTACTTTTAAAATAATGGATTTAAATATAATACTTGCTGAAATTTAAATTAGTTTTTACGTATAAATCCATACTCCATATCAAAAGTTATGAATTTAGTCGAACAAAGGCTACATCCGCCCCTGATCAGTCACTATCGAGAAAACGAGAAGTGTAATGCATGGGATAAGATGGAATCCTCCACCCTTACACAAAGTTATCTTGTTCGAGCTTTGATAATTAATATTTTTTTTGGCAGGAAATGTTTTGTATGTCTAAAAATTACGATAATTAAGAGTTTTTATTTTGGTAGGAAATATTCTTTCTGTCTTCCACCTAACATGAATTCAAATTAATCGAATTACTTTTAGAGTACGTGTGTTGTATGTGTACCGCAATAAGTACAAATTAAAAAAATTACATAAATATTCTATTAAAATTTGTATTAAAGTACGAAATAAAAGTTAAAAGGGAAAAAAACTTAAGTTCATGAAAAGGATGATTAGCGATCCTATTTAACTAACTCAATACAAAAATAAACTATATTCAATAAAGTGCTCAATCATCTTGATCGACTTATTAAACTTAATATTTTATTCTAGTTTCATAACTTTATTTCTTCTATTTGATTTGTTTTATACTTCTTTTTAATTTCAACAAGAACACAATATTCTTACAATTTAAGAATTTTTCCAAAAAGGTTTTTGAAAAGCTTAAGAATATGTTCTTCTTAGAAGACAAAAATAGGATCAACTAACTAACATAAGACTTTTTTCTTCTCATGAACAAATGCAAATTGTTCTATTTCTCTAATCAATGAAAAATACGTATGATGGAAATTATTTACCATACATAATGAAAGAATAAATTACTATTATCAAATTAAAGTAGAAAATCAATCGTTTCATTTTGATTGATAATGAATCGGTTTATTTGGGATTGAGGTGTAATAGTTATTGTGGTTGTATTCTTTCTTTTTATCGGAACAAGAGTCTATAATTATAATGGAATCACTTGCACTTATGAATTGTGAAAGGACTATATTATACCATCTTAGGAGAAGTAAAAAAATAAAATTCATGTTAAAATAAGAATACAATTTATTCTTTCATCAATTCTCATGGATGCAATGTTTTAGTTTTCTTGTGTGTTTATATTCAGTTCTTTTTTAAATTGGGTCTTTCTAAGAATATTTTTGGTTTGATTAACAAATAATTTAATTGTTTATAATTTCAAAAAACGATTTTATGATTAAGTTATTACATAACATTTGCTTGTTTATTTTTCTAAATGAATTTTTATGTATTTTTTAGTTTCGTTGCGTTAATATTCTCTTATGATCAAGTCGTTCACTTTATTGCGGTTCAAACTTGTAACGACTAGACCGGTTTTGAGGATAAACATTTTGTTCGGTGGCTAAAGATTCTGAGCAGCTTCGTATTATGTGTTATGACTTCCGCGTGTGGTCGAGTTCAATTTTCGAATGATTCAGCATCAATTTGGAAGAAGGATTCTTGTTTCAGAAGTTTAAGCGATAGAGTTGACCGGAGCTTTGACTTTTGTGTAGACGACTCTGAAATGGTATTTTAATGATTCCAATAGCTCTGTTTGGATACTATGGTTTTAGGAGTGTGTCTGAATGTTGATTTGGAGGTCTGTGATAATTTAGGCGTTAATTGGCGGAATTTGGAAAGTTGAAGTTTTGGAAGGTTAAGTGGTTTGATCGAGAGTTATTTTTGTTGATATTGGGCTCGAATTGGGACTCCGCTATGTCAATTGGAACTTGCATGCAAAATTTGACATCATTGCGGGTTGATTTGACATGTTTCTGCATGAGTTTTGGAAGTTGGAAGATTTGAAAGTTAATAAGATCGATTCGAGGTGCGATCCGTAGTTTCGATGTTGTTTGTTGTGATTTGAGACTTCGAGTAGGTACGCCTTATGTTATGAAACTTATTGATATGCTTGACTGGGTCCCAGGGGGATCGGGAGCCTGGGTGTATTTCAGACGAGCTTTGGATCATTTTCATATTTTGGGACAGGTCTGGTTCTAGTGCTTCGCACCTGCGACATTTTGGAGCAGGTGAGGCTCGCTTCTGTGTGAGCCTAGTCGCTTCTGGGATCATAGTGGGCTGGGAGGGAGGGAGCTTCTGCGGAAATTGGCACACAGGTGCGATTGCCGCTTTTACGGCCCAGCGATCATATACGCGAAGTTTTTCGCCCATGCGGTTCTTTTGGCGCTTCTGTGATGTCGCTGGTGCGACTGTATTTCCGTGGATGTGGATCCTCCCCTGATAAGTTGAATTCGCATATGCGAACTTTTGCTCACAAATGCGAGGTTGCATGTGCGGCTTTTCCATTTGCAAATACGAAGGGCATAGGGCAGAACACATATATGTCGAGGGTTAGATATTTTTAACACATTTTGAGTTGTAGAACTCAGTTTTGGGAGATTTTATGTGGATGTTTCGGGCAACTCATTGGGGTAAGTGTTTTCTACCTGAATCTTGTTATATTTCATGAATCCATTGTTATTTTCATCATTTAATTAGTGAATTAAGTTGGAATTTGGAGAAAGATTTTAAAATCTTTCAAAAATGTAAAATGTCGATAAGAATTTATGTCGGAATTCGATAAAATTTGTATGTTTGAACTTTTATCAGAATGGGTATGTCGGGTCCCGAGGTGCAGTCCTGGGGTTGAATTTTGGGTTGACTTTTTATTTCTTGTTAGAGATTGAGGCTTTATTATTCGGCAATGTTTTCTATGAATTTTGTTGATACCCAATTTTCCCCTCATATTTTTCAAATATATGTATATACTTTCAAAATAGTGCATATGCATCAATATTTGATTTACAAGCATATACAAGTATTTTCCATGATATTTAAAGACTTTAAATCAATTTATTTATACCTTTTATTATATAAATATCTAATAATTGCCTTACAAATTATTTTTTATGATAATTTTATAATCTAAGCTTATCATTTATACCAATATGAGGTTTATATATTTTTAGTATATTTGTTATAATTACATTTGCATTTTTAAAGGCAAAATTGCACATTTTGCAATAATAGCCTATATGTACATATAATTATATTATTTATAGAGAAAATAAATTTTTATATTTTTATAATTTCAAATAATTGTTTTAAATCATTTTCATGCACAAATGATATTTTTTTTATTTATCTATTAGTTTTATAAATTATTTATTCATTAAAATTGGATATTTAAAATCTGGCCCTAATTTCATAATTAATTCTGGACCTAATCTACCCAAACACAACCCAATTACCCCAAGCTCAACACCATTAGACCATTACCCTTACCCATTCAATTAACCCGACCCAACCCCTGCTCAAATTTTGATCAACGACTCACAAACGTTCCCCCCATTTCCTTATATCACCCGTCCCCCAAACCCTAACCCCATTCTCAAACTTGCTGCCTTTCTACTCTCTCCCCTCTGAATAACCCTAGCCCGCCGCCTCAAAAACTCCTCTCCTAATCTCGTTCCTAATGGGATTTTCTTCCCATTTACTTACCATTCGACATATTTTCATTATTGGGTGATTCTCTACGATATTACCTAGTACTTGCCTAAACATGGCAAGTACTCTTCCTTTGATTCTGTCCTATTTGACCTTCAACTCTTGAATCTGGACGATATTAAGTTCACACTCGTTATTTTGCACCATGTAAGTCCGATTTGCTCCGATCTTGTTGATTCATACTTAACCCTAAGGTTAGGGTTTACATATCTTCTTTGATTCGACCCAAAATTGGTTCAAGCCTGTGATTTTAAGTATTATATCGTCTATATTCGCCCTATTACATGTAAATCTTTCTATTTCTGCCAATTTTTTTTACATACCCTAAATTAGGATTTCAGATCCTCTTAAATCGAGCAAAATCTGGTTCGATTCTGTGATTTTGAATAATTTCTTGTCTATGTTCATCTTATGCAATATGTGTTCTGCCGATTTGTGTATTTTACCTAAAATTAGGGTTTTTTAAATTTTCCCTCCTTACTGATTTTTAGTGCTTTTCTTTCCAAATTTGATTAATTATTTTCATGTTTATGTGTTCAGTTCCTATACTATTTAAACCCCTCCCCACTCCCCTTTGAAACAGTTCGAAAAATCATTAAGAACACTATTAACTAAGGTTGTATGCTTTTCATTCCTAAATAAATTTATTTTGTACTCTATTTCTTGGGCGGCTGAAAGCCAAGGCCAGCAATTTTTAAGTTCTTGCTTTTGTTTGGTGATATTCACAATATTGTGGGATTCCTTTCTTCCTTGATTCATCTTAACTGGTGAGTTACCAAGCCTTTGCCATTTTATTCTGATTATGTGATGACCCAAGGGGTCATCTTATAAAATTAGACTCTGTTCCATGCTAAATAACCATAAAAAGACTAAAATTAAATACTTCGATTTGTGTGCACAGTCCGGGCATGAAACCGGAAAGCTTTTATGTGAAAATATGAGAAATAGTGATTTTTAGAATTTAAATTTGATAAAAGTTGACTTTGGTCAACATTTTAAGTAAACGGACCCGGATCCGTGTTTCGACGATCCTGGGAGGTCCGCAGTAAAATATGGGACTCGGGCGTGTGCCCGGAAATGAATTCCGGGGTCCTAAGCCTTAGAAATGAATTTTTGAAAGAAATTATTTTGCTGAAATATTTATGAATTAAAGAAAAGAAATAATGCTAAAAATCATTGGTATCGGGCGCGTATTTTGGTTCCGGAGCTCAGTACAACTTTGTTATGTTATTTAAAGGTTAATTGTGAAATTTAGTGAAAAACGGAGTTCGTTTGACGTGATTCGGACAACCGGTTGAGAAATTATGAACTTTAAGAGGTTTTGTTGAAAATGATGATTTTTGAGGTTTAATTCATAGATTTACATGTTATATTCATGATTTTATCGCATGAGCAAGTTTGTATGATGTTTTTAGACTTGCGTGCATGATTTGTTTAGAGCCCCGAGGGCTCGGGTGAGTTTCAGATAGGCCACGTGGTGTTTTACACTTGAAAATAACTGCTGGTTTTCATTCTTCTGGTGTCCAGGTTTATGTGCTATGCGATCGCATAGTGTAGTCTTCAGGGGTCCCAAGTTTTGTGTTGTGCGAACGCAGCTCCAGGTGTGCGATCGCGAAACCCTGTCCGGGCAAGATGTGCGAACGCACTGTATGCTATGCGATCGCATAGCTTTAAGTCAAGCCTGGGGGAGGGGAGGTCAATACCCTGTGCGATCGCACCCCTCCCCATGCGAACACACTGCCCAAATTCCCCTTACCCTATTCGATCGCACTTCATTAACCGCGATCGCACAGTTGCCCAGCCCAGCTATTATAAATATCTTTTAAAAATCGGGCAGACCTTCTTCTTCACCAAAATTTCGAGGTTTTTAGCCCTAAAAACGATTTTCTTCAACAATCTTCATCCCCAAGTCATAGGTAATCCATTTCAAACTTTCTTATTTCAATTCCTTACTATTTTGCATCACTTTTAAAGAAAATACAAAGAATTTTCATGGTAAAAAATTAGGATTTGGGTAGAATTAGGCAGTTTTGTAAAATTGAATTTTTATATCAAATTAAGGCCGGATTTCAAAACTAATAGTATATTTGGGTCCGTGGGTGAATGGTTAAACGTAATTTGGTCCGAACCCCGAGTTTAGACCAAGCGGGCCCGGGTCGGGTTTTCACTTTTTTTTTAGAAAACTTAGGAAAAATTATATTTTTCAATAAAGTTAGTTCCTTTAGCATTAGTTAATGATATTAAGTTAATTTTGATTAGATTCGAGCAAGTTAGAGGTGAATTCAAAAGGAAAAGCAATAATTGAGCAGTGAGTGGCCTGCGGAATTGAGGTAAGTGTTTGGTCTAACTTTGGCTTGAGGGAATATGACTCCTCACTTGTTTGATATGTGAAATGCATGGGCGTGGTGTATAGGTGTGGTGACGAGTATCTATACACCACCCAAAGTGGTTGTGAAACATGACCCCCTTTCCTGTTCCCCACTTATTTGATTATCGTCTTAATTGTTATATGTTCATTATTGTTTCTATGACTATTTGGCCTTGTTGATTTGTTGTTAGATATTGTTGTGACTATTTGGAAAGAGTATTGGTTGTTTGAGCTGGTTCCTTTGTGATATAAAAATGGTTGAGAGGTTGGCATTGTTTTTATGAAATAAATATTTATATTTGATATTCTTGTTGGTTTCATGGTTGAGAGGATATTGATGAAGTTATGAGAAAAATGTAGTTTATTATTTGTAATTGTGGAGACAAAAATATTTTGAAAGACTTGGCCTGAATTGTGAAACTTATAAATAAATTGATATGATATGTCTGGTGGGAGCGGGTTGCACACCGCAACAAGGAGTGATAAGGTTGGACATGTGGGATCAGGTTGCACGCCGCAACATGAGTAATAAGGGTGATATTTTAGGGAGGAGCAATATGGGAGGACAGGTGGGAGCGGGTTGCACGCCGCAACAAGGAGCGATAAGGGAGGACATTTATATTTTACTAATTTAAAAAAAAAAAAAATTTAAAAGATAAAATGTCTATTTTACTACTCTTTAAATATTTTAGCACTATTTTTATTCAAAGTTAAAGTTTGGAACTTTGAAGAGTTATTTGAGAATTGGTTATAGCTGAGTTATCTTATTTTGTTACAACACTTATTTATCTATTTGTTTAGATTTCTTTCTGGCATTATTATTTATTGTTGTTATTGATTATATTGTTGAAGCCCCGCCTTAGCCTCGTCACTACTTCGCCGAGGTTAGGCCCGACACTTACTCAGTACATGGGGTCGGTTGTACTGATACTACACTCTGTGCTCTTTTGCACAGATCCAGGTACTAGTCAGCAGTAGAGGATTTCAGGACGACCACCGATTCATTTGGAGACACGAGGTACATCTGCCGGCGGTCGCAGATTTCAAGAGTCTTCTCCTACTTTTACATACATTGTTTTATATTATTCAGAACAATACACTATTTCTTTCATCCATTATTTGTAGTATTCTTTAGTAGTTCGTGGATTGCGACACCAGACCCTAGGATAGTCTTAGAGTTATTTATATAATTAGTTCGTGGTTCGTTTCATTTAATTGGTCATTATTATTATTTTACTTTATGGTTGTTGGGAATTATTCTAATTAAGTCCATTTGGAATTTATTTTTTTATGTTTAAGGAATTAATTAAGAAAATTAGTTAATCGATTTCTAACATTGGCTTGCCTAGCAAGTGTGGTGTTAGGCGTCATCACGGTCCCTAAGGTTGGGAATTTGGGTCGTGACAGATTATATGTCATTTCGTTTAATGTGTTACTTCAATTTGACTATGCTATCCTAAATGCTATTACATTTGTAGTTTGAGACATGCTTAAACCTACTTTGAGTTGATTAGTTTGATTCTGCAACTTCCCTAATTAGTTTTTAACATGTCATGATCCATTGCTAGTTGATGTGATTTCTTCTTACGATACTAGTTTCTGCACTTAGCCTAATATGGATCCTCTTTTATCACTATAAATTTGTCTTATAACTTGTCTTGTTAGCATGTGATTGAATTCATTTCCTGAAACTTGAATAAGTCTGCCTAAGTTCAAGCATGTATGTATATTCGATTATGTCCTTCAGTGGGATCCCTTAATTTCATTCTACTCCTCTACTATCTGGTCCTTCTGAATTCTTATTATTAGCCAGCTGAAAGCCAATGCTATTTAGTTTTTGTCCTTTGACCTCCCTAGTGTGAGCACTGCTCAGGGTTCATGTGAGACCCTTGTGAACTCTGACACACTAGGGTCTTGGGTTCTGTATGTTCAGCCTTGATATATTCTCACTAGGTGAATCACTCAACAATTGGCTATTTTGTATCTATGAATATGAAATTTTGGAGCTGTTGTGAATTCAAAGTCTGGCCTGTCCAGGTGTATTTGGGCCTCATGTAGGCTCCCTATAATTGTTCTGTAATTTACTACATTCATTCTGGGTTTGTAAGAATTATTATAATAACATTTTGGGATGTTAGTGAAATTGGGAAGGGGTTTTTATCTTATGCTTGAAACGAGTTTGGTAGAAATCTTACCTATAGGTTCGATAATGTGTTATTATAAGTTGTATGCTAGAAATCATGTCTATAGGCACTTTGTTATGTTCAGTCATTATATGCTAGTAGCCCTGCCCTATCAATACATGTTTTAATGGTGTTCTATTTTCTACTTGTTATAGACCATGCTTATAGAAAATGGTGTGATTCAATATGTGTGCAAAATCCTGTTGTAACGACCCGGTCTGTCGTACATAGAACCTGCATTATAATTGTTGTTATTGACTTGTTATAGGTTGGTTATACTGTCATTGATGTGTTAGAGTTGGTAGGCTTGAAATCGGAATGGTTGTGGTGAGAGTTTAGTCACTTAGTCTTTAAAAATAGCCTTAAAGTTGGAAAGTCAACTGAGAGTTGACTTATAGGTAAAAGACCTCGGAATGAGGATTTTATGGCTCGGATAACTTCTTTGGGTGATTTGGGACTTAGGAGTGTGTTCAGAATATTTTTATGATGTCCGATGTAGAATTAGGCTTGAATCGGCGAAAATTAGTTTTTGGCAATTTCTGGTCGGCACTAGAAAATAGGCTATCGGGGTCGGAATAGAATTCCGACAGTTGGAACATGTTTGTAATGTCATTTTGGATATGTCTGCAAATTTTCAGGTCAATCGGAGTTGTTTTGGATAGTTTCGGCATCGTTGGTGGATTTCAGAAATTTGAAAGTTCTTAGGCTTGAATCCGATGTGATTTTGATGTTTTGAGGTTGTATTTAGTGGTTTGAGAGTGCAACTAAGTTTGAATGATCATATGTGATGTTTTGGTATGTTTGGTTGAGATCCCGAGGGGCTCGGGATTGATTTCGGGTGGTTAACGGGCACTTCCGGACTTGAAAAATCTGTTGTTTTTGCTGGTGTGTTGCAGGGTGTAAATTACTCTATGCGATCGCGGGGTAGCATATGTGATCGCATAGGTCTTTTGGTGAGGCCCCAGAATTTGTTCTGAGCAATCACAGGAGAAGAGGTGCGATTGCAATGTAGAGAGGGAGGAAGCTGTGCGATCGCGTGTGAGTGTGTGCGACCGCACAAGGGCCTGGGCGCGTGAGGGAAAGGGGACTAGTGCACTGTGCGATCGCGTGCACAGTGCTGTGATCACGTGAGAGAGGAGGAAGGACATTGTGCGAACGCTCCTGGGGGCGTGCGAACGCAAAAGCCATTGTATTAAAAATCTGGGCAGTTATATTAAAAACCCTCCGCGACCATAACATATTTTTACACCATTTTTATATGGAAAGAGAGCTTTTGAAGCGATTTTGAAGAGGGAAAATCAGTGTTCTTCATAGAGGTAAGTATTTTGGACCTTAAAACTCGATTGTAGGTGATTAAGGAACATAATCTCAGTGTTTAATTCATGAAAATCAGTAGAAAAAGGTGGGGTTAGGGCTTGAGATTATGAGACCTTTAGGGGTCGATTTGAGGGGTCAAACAAACTCTGATTTTAGCGTTCTTTATATGTAGGGACTCGTGAGATGACGAAGAACATTCTGGTATAAAAATTTCTGAGTTTCGAGACGCGGACCCAGGGGTCGGGTTTTAGCAAATTTCGGGTTTTGAGCTAAAATTGGTATTTTTCAATTGGAATTCATTCCTTAAGCATAATTTGATGATAAAGGTCTGATCTTTATAGATTTGGAGCGCTCGGAGGTTGATACGAGAGGCAAGCGTATTGCGGAATAGTTTTCGGGCTAGTCTGAAGTAAGTAATGTCTTTAAATCCTGTCCTGAGGGTATGAAACCCCTGACCTTCCATCCTTTCACGGATTTTGGAATGAAAGGATTGGAACTTTGGAAATATATCCTTGTTTAGGAAACTATTGAGTTGCAAAACCGATTTTTAAGCCTATGCTTAATAGTATTAGTATATTTTGATATGCTTTTGGGCTATAAGCCATGTTTGGTGCCTAGTGCTGATCTGTTTACCCCTTGGGGGCTGTTTTCACTATTTTCCTCACTTGATATGTTATGATTTTCACTCAGTCTTTTCTTGATAATTGTTTTGACACTCGGAGTATTTTGATATTATTTATTGAAAAATAAAACACTGTTTTGGGTCGAGAACCCGGTATATTTATGGCCTGAGGGGCATGTTGAGAGTGTCTGACTGAGTGAGGCTGCAGGACAATATTGTGAGGATGTTATGATATGAGAGAGGCCGAGCGCCAATATTGTGAGTGATTTATGCCATGATGTGGCTTGTTTATAGCGCTTGGGCTGTAGGAGCCCCTCCGGAGTCTGTACACACCCCCAGTGAGCGCAGGTACCTATTGAGTGCGAGTGATGCCCGCAGGGCTGATACTGAGTGATTGTGAGGTTGCCTGATGGGCTGATACTGAGTGATTGCGAGGTTTCCTGATGGGCTATTGTTATGAGAAAAAAATGAATTATGGCCCGAGGGGCAGATTTATGATGATCTTACTGAGTTTTTGAACTATGATTCACTTCGTTTTTCAAACTGATTTTTACTGAGAGTTTTACATATATATATTGAAATTATACTTGTTTCAAAGGATTTTTGGAAATTGATTTTCGAACTTATGTATTTTATGAATACTTTGTGGTGACTTGGTATTTTACTGTTTTTGTGAATTGGTGTATCGGTGCTGTGTGTTTCGTATTTCTCAGACTGTGATTTATTTTCATTACTACTGAGTTGGCGTACTCATCATTACTCCCTGTGCCTCTATGCACAGATCCAGGTACCGATTTGGAGCAGTAGTTGTCTTGTTCGTTAGCAACAGCTTTGCGGGATTTCGAGGTATCTATCCAGCATCCACATCTTCTCCATTTCCCTTCCTTATTTAGTTTAGAATTTCATTCCTAGACTTTATTTAAGACATTAGTAGAGTTAGTTATTTCGTAGATGCTCGTGACCATGTTGACTCCAGTCTTGGGAGATTTTTCTTAGAGTTGTTTAGACTATTATTGGGGCGCTAAGACTTAAACAATTTATTTTATGCTTGTTTGTTGTTTATTATTGATTCGTTAATTATTATAATGAAACAAATGCATAGTAATGTGATGGTTGGTTAGCCTAGTTCCACGATAGGCGCCATCATGGACTGTTAGGATTTGGGGTCGTGACACCTGTTTACATATTGTTCTGTTCACAAATGTTAGAAATCATGTCTATAGGATCTAAAATTGGATAAAATTTTCTAGAAAGCATGCCTATAGGTTTGAATTAGTTTAATTATCACTTTGCCTGTTGGTTCATGAGTTCTTTTTTTTTAACATTGTGCTATTACTCTCATTAGAAAACATGCCTATAGGATCAAAACAAGCAATTCTGGATATGTTTATGTGATTTCCACTATTTATTATCGTGTGAAACATCTAGACATCATGCTAGTAGGTTTAATTTCCTTATGCTAAAAAATCATTAGGCAAACTTATGTAGGTTTTGGTAACCACATTAAGAAACTAGCTTTTGCGCATGATTGTCTGCTCATTCGTTTAGAATCACATAGAGATCCTACCTATAGGATTCTGCAATTTTAATTAATTAAAATCTGTTAACGTTAATTAGTTCGTCGTGCATTTGTTGTCTGAATGCGGAGGCTAACTTGAGCCCATATTTGCTTATATTTGAAAATCCTAAATTGTTTTGTATGTCTCTTAGTATTTTCCCTTTTGAGAAACATAAGTTAAAGTCTAGAACCACCCTGAAATAGAGGTCCAAATGCCTCCTAGGCCATATGCATGAGACGGGTAGTGCACGGTACGATTTAGAATTGAATAGAGCGCTTTAGGCAAACAACTTAAAGATAGTAATTGGGTAGCAGGAGATGATAGTATGTGCCCGCTATATGTGTAACACCCCGTCTTGAGGTAGTTACGAAATATTATTTATGTTGCACGGGGTGATCCTTTAGGCTAAAACACTTAGGACCCCCCCCCCCCCTCCCCCCATCTCTGTTTAAAGTAGATTGTTTATTTTACCTGTCCAAATTTGTTTCCCTTCTCTTAGACTAATTCATATAATTCGAGTTCGACCGGGACCCACCGTTGTGGACCTCGAGGAGTGCCTAACACCTTATTCTCAAGGTAATTTGAGCCCTTACCCGATCTTTGGTGACGTAACTAGTAAACCCAAGTCATTTGCAAATAGGTGCTCTAACGCACCTTAATCCGTTAGGTGGCGACTCTCTTTTTTAATACCTTTCCTTAAAAGAGTTGTCACGTGTCGAAACCCGATTTCGCGAGAAAAAGGGGCGCAACAAGTTTTATTTATGAATTGAAGTTATTTTTGGCTAGATTTGAGTCGTCCAAAGGTTGTTTCACACGACATGTCATTTTGGAGTATCTGTCTAGATTTTTTGAGGTAAGTATCTTGCCTAACCTTGTGTGGGGGAACTAACCCTTAGGATTTGAGTTATTCATGCTAATTGTGTCATATGAAGGCCGTGTACATGAGGAAGAAAATTTGACCGTTTAGGGCTCTTAGGTTCTTATGTTCATTAGATATTTTTTCATGTTAAATCCCCTATTTACTAAATCCGCTCTTACACGTCTTGATTGGAATTAATTGCTTCATGTTCTACCCTTATTGCCGTTTAAACTCTTATGTGCCTTAACTGAAATTGTTGCCTCTTTTATAGTCATGCTATCATTTCCATAATTTCTTAACCTTAATTGAAACCATTGTTATCTTTTCGTAATTGCTTAACCTTAATTGAGATCATTATTATCTCTTCCGTAATTGCTTAAACTTAATTGAAATCATTATTATCTCTTCTGTAATTGCATAGACTTATTGGAAGTTTGTTACCCCTTTCATTGTTGACGTATTCTTATTAGTCATTGATTCATGCTATCTCTCTTGTTGTCGAATTGCACTTTCGTGGAATCATTTTTACACATTAACTCTCCCTTGTTGAACTATTCTTGTGGAGACTATTATTTCCCTGTTGTATCTTTCTCTGTGAGTTCGTTCTTCCGTTTCTTTGTGTTATGAAGTTCATGGGTTGCTTTACTTGTCGTATTCTCGTGTTATTGTTATTGATGTTGTTGTATTCATTGTTGTTGAGCCGAGGGATATACGTGGTTGTGATATTGAAACGGTTTTGAGAAAATGTTGTGGCATGTCGGAACATACTGTGAAAGTCATTTATTTGAGTTGTTATGTTTTTCGCATACGTGTTTTGTTGAGAAACTTTTTATGTGTTTGCACGAGGTTTCTGTCGTGCGGTTGTTACTGTGTTGCACGAGGTTTCTTCCGTGCGGTTGTTATTGTGTTGCACGAGGTTTGTGCCATGTTGTTGTTATTATTGATACGCATGCGGTGGTATAAAGTATGTGTGTTGAAACACATGCAGTGAGATAAGGTGGGCTTGAAACGCGTGGCTAGTAGGGAAACTACTAGAAGCCATGCGGTGTGATAAGGTGGGCTAAAACGTGGGATGCTATTTCGGGAAAAATGATTTTTCAAAATTAAATATAAAGGCTCCGTTGGTGATATAAGAAAAGTTGTGATTCATTTTACGATTTGAGACTACGAGGCGATACCTCGGGAAGGCTCTTGTTGTCATTTCCCCTTTTTGTGCACTTGTCGTTGATTATTATTTTCCTTAGCATATTATTAATTATTTTTCTCCGTGTTGCACTCTTTGCTCAGTTCTATGTAGCAAATTTTGTTGTGTTGGTTGTTGCTTCAAACTTCATTGCTTCTTTTATTATACTGTACATTTTGTGGTGATCGTTTCTTATGTGTCATTCATTGCCTCTACTCTTATTTGTTGACTGAAAAATGGTAGAACACTTGCACAAGAATACACGTAGTTAAATCACCCATATTGATTTTAAAACGTGAATCCTGACGTCATTAACCATTATATGTACTCTTGTCTTCTTGCCTTCTATGTGAGGAGTGTTCTATTGGCACGTGAGTCATCCATGCGGTTATGAGTTTTAATATGGGCATAAGATGCCAAGTGATTAGGGTTTATGAATTGGGACCCGTGAGTTGTGATTATGAGGTTCGGTACCTCGTGGAAATTCTTGAACAGATCTAGTGTGAAAGCTATTGTTCTTATTGAGTTGTTGCTAGTTATCCCTTTATTTGGTTTCCCCGTACTTAGACTGTGATCAGTTAATCTACAACATTATTAACGGACTACTTCCTGTTGAATATTGTTGTTATCAGTGTATCATCGCAAGTATTGTTTTGTATTCCTTATCCTGCTAGCTTTATATTAATATTGTTTCTTTGTTAGTTCATTCACACACTTGTTCACGTTGTTTAGTCCGGTAGGTGTCTTGACTATCGCTCGTCACTACTCCACCGAAGTTGGTCTTGCTACTTACTGGGTACCACTGTGGTGTACTCCTACTACGCTTCTGCACATTTTTGTGCAGGTCCAGGTGCCATGGTTGTTGTTGATTATTAGTTGACCGGTCGACTTGTGGAGACATAAGGTAAACCTGTCGCCGCATTCGTAGGCCTCAGAGTCACCTTATAATATTTGCATTGTACTGTTTAATTTCATTCCGAACAATTCCGTTTAGGAATTTTCTAGAAAACTCAGTAGAGCTTATGACTTGTACTACCGATTTTAGGAATTACAATTTTTATAAGATTTTTATCTCGTATTTTTCATTTGATGGTTGAATTCTTCTATTTATTTAGTAAGTGTTAGGCTTACTTAGTATTAGAGACTAGGTGTGTAACGACCCGACCGGTCGTTCTGCGTATTAGGACCCTGTTCCCCTACCTCGAGACTTCCCATAGCTGCTTCTTGTGATTTATGACTTGCGGGGACGGGTGGTTTGGGATTTGAAAGTGTTTAGGGTGCTATAGAAACACTTGGTTCCTTAAGGTTGGCCTTTTTGGCCAAGTTTGACTTCGGTCAATATTTTGAGCAAATGACCTCGGAATCAAGTTATGACAGCTCCATTAGCTTCGTATGATGATTTCGGAATTGGGCGTATGTTCGGAACGGGTTTTCGATGACCCGGGAGCATTTCAGTGCCCAATATTGAAATAAGAATTTCCTTAAGTTTGAAATTTGGTTTGGAACGTGATTTTATGTTATTGAGGTCCGAACGGAATTTTGGGACCGGTAATAGTTCTGTTATGTCATTTATGACTTGCCTGAAAAATTTAGTGTCATGAAGGACAAAGGGTACACAAATTAAAGAAAATGAGTCTCGTTAAGGGTTGCCGAATTGGAGTAAAAACGGGTCGAGCGATAATACCCGATAATTATGGACTAGTACCATGCAAGGTACCATATGA